>JAJPCS010000016.1:5758562-5787786 GCA_021164005.1 Willisornis vidua nigrigula | reverse complement strand
TTTGGATTGCTCAGAAACTCACTTTTTGCAAGCAATCTCACAACAAAGGGTAATTTTATTTTAAACCAGATACTGCTAATTAGACTGTTTCATTGGCTTGAAGTATGGACTGTGAAGATGCATTAATTTTAGGAATTAGGAAGACATCAACAGTATCATTTCCCATTGCTTTATGGGAAGCACATTGAGGAGCACAGCCTCAATCATGTTTTTACTTCCCGTACAAAGCACTCAGTTGCAATGTTATTTGCATACCTGGAGCAAAGCAGTCTGCAGAGATGTGCTTGATTGCCTTATGCTTCCCAAAGTGGGCAAATAGCTCAAGCATCAGGCTAATTTATCCTTCTCCAACTGAAGCACTGCAGACCGGACTCCAAGAGAAATTCTCAGCACCCTGCTCCATGAAATCAATGAGACTATTTACAGAGAAAGAATATGGGCAGACAAGTGAGTTTCTGCCAGGTGAATAGCTCCATTGGCTAAAATGCTTGGAGAAAGAATCAGCATGAACTTGCTGATATATTCAGAACCAGTGTGAGTGAATTGGTCCAGTGCCCAGCTTACATCAAAGTGTTTTCAGCAGTGACTCACACATTTGTTTAGAAATATCTGCTCTTTAATTCAGTGACACTGGTGTTCAGAGCAGCACTGTCAAAGCCAGTATGGCTACATGACAATGCAAAAGAGAATCAGGTCAGCGGTATTTCTGAATAAAAGTGATGGCTTAGACTAAACAAATACAGCATCCTACAGAAGAGTGCTGCTCAAGAAAATATTTTTAGAAGCTTGCAGATCTTCTGCCTATGAAATAACTCCCTCCGCTGAGGCACCCGTTGAACTGCTGGCTCTGCTGTAGGTCAGATCTGTCTCTAAAGGCCAGGTCTGACAGGCTGGATGCTAATACCAAGCCAAGAAATAGAAATCTGTGGGTCTTTCTCTGCTTCTTTTAAACTGATGACCTTACTGAAACCTAATACAATGTACAATGTAATGATGTTTGTGAATTGCTCACTATGATTTTATGCTGCCCATTTGTAAAAACTTCAGACAGTAATTTTTGCTTGCTAAGTATGTTATATGGTATTTTGGTATGATGTAAAGTACAGCATTATGAAATAGTGTCACCCATTAAAAAAGAACAGTAGAGGTAATGGCAAACAAAAAAAGAAAATGGGAATATATTTCAATTTTATCACAATCTTCTAATGAAATGTTTGATAAAGAGAAGAGTGAGGTTCCTCAGGTTGCTAGTGTGCTGCTTTCATAACAACCATCACTCCTGAAGGTTCAGTCCTTGTTTGCCCATGGAAAACTAAGAATTGTAGCTTTCATTTTAAAGACAGAAAAATAATCCACAACAACAACAACAAAACCCCACAAAAACAAACCAGCAAAAAATAAAGCCAACAAAAACCTAAACGTCACAACATGCTAGCCAAAAAACCACTTCCAAACAACTAAAACCTAGACATCTCAGAATCAAAAGCAAAAGATGACCCTGATTAGAGTATATTCTTGGGTCAGCCAAAAAATTGAGCTTTACATAAATATTTCTTAGCATCTTTCAGTCATTTAGCAAGCAGGTGTTGTTGATTCCTATTCCATGAGGTGCACCAGCCCCGCCCTCAGCAGCACCAGGCATCCCCTGAAAAAATGAGTTTATGATTTTTCTCCAGTTTCCTTTCCACCAAATCATTATGATGGCTGCCAAGTGAAGTTCTAATATCTGGAGATCAAACCATTTTTCTCCCTGGGAAATAGCTGCAATCTGCTTCTAAATCCAAGTCCCAGGAAAGAAGAAGCAACAGCTCCAGGAGCAGCCCTGTGAACCTAAGTTACTGTGGGAGTCCTGAGAGAGTTGGCAACACAGAGATTCCTGCTGTTTAATTCCCCACTAACCCATGCCTTGACCTGAATTTCATCCAAAATACGTAGATCTAAATATTTATACACACACCCCCCCCAAGAATTACATAAGTGAACAACCTAAAAACATGGATTTAAAAGCAGGTTAAGAAATGTCTCTAAGCCGGCAGGTAAAGATAAGGCACTTGAATAATTATTTATTGTTATCTAAGCGTTATTGAACTCTCCTGATACCAAAACACTTCATGGATGACATTTAAATGCCTATGGTGTTTTTATAATTATGTATAACCTACACTTATGAAATATTAGAATTTCTAGTTTGAGCTACTTTGTGTATTTGAGAAATTGGGAGGAGGGGAAGAAAATCTGTGACTATTTCTAACTATCTGCTTCCTTTTATTGTTTCCCCTAAAAATTCCTTTATATTGGAAATTTGTTTGTCAGTTTGCTGTTGAGTCTAAATGTCTCCTTTGCAGCTTTGAGCTGATAAATCCACATGACAGCATGCTGCTGTGCACGCATTTGGAAATAGTGTAGCCTCCACATGTGGAAGTTGTCACGTGAAAGGGAGGAGGGAGACAGAAATGCAAAGATTTCTAGTCTTAACTGTATTAATAAAAGTTATTAGCTATAAGCGCCCTCGGAGTAATCAAAGCATTATGAACCCAGCACTGCCTGCCGGACTCTGGACAGAACACAGGCTGGAAAGATTTTTGACTCCCCTACGAGGACAACACTTAAGCCAGGGAGAAATTATTAGCAATAAGCGCCTCCAGAAACATTAGAGCCTTATGAAAACCAACACTGCCTAACCACATGGCCAGCACACAGGTCGGAAGGACTTCTAACCCCTGCTATTGAGGCAACACTTAATAGCAACAAAAGAAAAAGAACCTTTCTCACAATAACTCCCGAAATAACATTTATTAATACAGGTACGTGACAATGACTATATGAGGTACTTGGTGATAACATTTAGCTCAGGATTGTACAAAATACCCCAAAAGACACCTGCACAACACACATTTCAAGGGCCACCCCAGCAGTATACCACTCCTATAACAAACTTAACTAACAGAGGATTACTAAACAGAAACACAACAGTCCAACACCACATGTAAACACACTCAATAATTCAAAAGAAAAACAACAGGAAAATATAGCCGCATCCCATTAACACACATACACCCAGTGAGCTATAGCAAATTATAATTATTAAGGTATGAGAAAATAAAGTAAGAATTCAGTTGCTTACCCCTGCAATGTTGATGGAATGGGGGAGACAGGGTAGCTCTTAGGTTGCCCTCCCAGAGGTGGAAAGTTTTTCTCCCCAAGTTGCAGTTAAACTGCGCTTCTTTCATATCTTTTTCTTTCTTCTCCAGGTGTTTGTGTGACTAATAGTCAATCTTTTGGAGGGGGGATGCAGATGCCTGAGGTGAGGTGGGCCGTTGAGCAGTCATAAAAGATATAGCAAAGAAAGGCCGTTCTATTTCTTAACACTCCATCCTTTGTTAATCTTATTAGTTTGCCTTGCTTTTGTCTTCTGCAGGGAACATCTCCCCAGGGGGCTGAGGCGTCTCCCTCAACCCATCAAGCCTTACCAGCTCATCACCCCACAGAAGTGCATTTATGTCAATATTGTAAACCTTCTGATCTATCCAAAGGCAATTAAATCAAGTGTACTGCTGTGAAACATGGCCATGTTACTTCTTAACCTGGGCAGGCTTATATAGATACACTGCAGGTACTTGCAGAGTGATCCCATTATTTCTGCTTCTGGGCTTTTTTCTGGGTCCTGCATTGTAGTGTCCAAAATCTTATTTCTTCCTGTTTATGAAAAGAAAAGTAGTATAATTCATGGTGAGTCAGAAGAACAGCTAGCAGGTGAGGAAGAGGGCACTGAAGAAAGTAAGCCAACAAGAAAAAGGGTGTGCTTTGGTGCTCTTGCCTCAAGCTTTACTGTTGTTACTAATTTCTACCAAGCAGAAGGTTTAACTCCAGAGCTTGATACTGCACTGCACTAGGATAGCGCAAAACACAACTAAGCAAAAATCTGTTCTACCTGGGGATTGTCACTTACTACTATGGCCCAGTCAAATCCATTTTTAAGACAGAATCTCTGAGAAAGGATACCATGCAACCCCAGTGATGTGACAGCACTGGTTAAAATGGCTGCTGGAGGACAAGGAGGGCATTGCATTTGCACAAAGGTTTGTACCAACAGATAATGTAAACTTAATGAAAACATTAATTTTAGAAAATGTTTTGTTTTCATCTGACTTATAGAAAAAGCAGTTTCAAATACAAAACAAAACAGATCTTTTTTCATTAACATTTTCTACGCTAAGGTTTTTATCACAATCAAGTCCCTGTCTGGGGGAAAATTTAGTTTTGGGATATCCACCAGAAGGGAAATCATTTCATTCAGTGACAAGTTACTGTAAGCTTAATGCACAGTAAGGAAATAATTTTGAAGCAGGTAGTCTCTAGGATTATGGAATTCAGAAATTTCCCCTATGAATTTATACAAAAGATATAACTCAGTTTAGCTTTTAAAATTAACTGTTTTCCTGAGGTTGACATTTCCTTGTGGGGATGACAGTGTGTGTGTGTATCTCTTAAGGTCTGAGGTGATTGATGAATGCATCTTCAAGGACCAGAGAGGCACCTCTAGAATGTGAGATGCCTTGTAACTAGTAGAATCTTTCCATGTATGTTAGGTGAACTACTGACCAATAGTGTGCTGGCATGTTATATACAGGAGTAGATAAAAGTGAAGCTGTTACTAAAAATAAAGTCCTTTGTCTTTGGTGAGCCTTCTGATCACACTGCAGCCTGAGTGTCTCTGCCTCCTCGACCGCCGCTAAAATAATCTGCATTACCCCAATAAAGGGTGACCACAATATGTCCTGGCATGAATTTACAAATTATATTTTCTAACACGTACTGTACCATTACATATTAAAAGAGTGTCCCCAAATGTACTCCAGCAATATAAGTATATCAGCTTTTGCATGTTTTTCTCCAGTTGTAATTTATACATATGATGTTGTGGATCCCAGGCCTCCTTTGGCATGGAAAAATATTGCCCGGGATTTCTTTTTTTCAGTGCTTTCTTTCTTGTTTGCTCCTAACAAATAAGAAAGTCAGAGAATAATTAAAGCACAAATCAGAACAAAAATAACCTCACAGTAAGCAAGTGTGCTTGAGCAATATAAATAATAATTTATTTTGCACGCACACATTAAAAGAACTTGGCTTGTTCAGCTTCTCAAAACAATAACCAAGAAGGGATATGACTGTTCCCTATAAATATATCAGGATATGTAAACATGAAGGGAGAGAAAAATTACTTAAGCACCAGTAGAATATTGGCACAAGGACAAATGAGTATAAACAAGCCATGAATTAATTATGGTGAGAAAGTAGTAGAAGCAATGTTTTAGGCTGATTTATTAAAAAATGACCTGTCCAATTTCTCTGCAAAGCCTGAAAAGGAATATGTTAGCCTTATGCCTCTCATCAAAGTGCAGATGTGGGAATGCATGACCGTGTGTACATCCTGACATGAATCGCATAACACTTACAAGGGAGCTACAAAGGTTTCATTCCTTTGGTGTAGGAAAAGAAAAAAAATCAGTAAATATCCTTATGCTATGTCATTTTTATAGAACTAATTTTAGATTCTGAGGACTCATACCTTCCCAAGACAACAAACAAGGAGGCTTCCACACCATGAAAATCCTACTCTGTCCATACACATCCCCAAAACTGAGAGCACTCCTTGCTCCTAGGGGGAAAACATTCTCTGATCCCCACCAAAATAAAAAAAAAAAAAAAATGGCACACCCAAGAGCTTTTAGAGACATTGTGCTCCTCTCCAGGAAGTGCAAGTCCTCATCTTCCTTACCATGAAGCATGTTCGAGCTTTTTTTAACAGCTAGGAAAATTGATGGGTTTTAAACAAATGTTTTTTAAGCTTGATTCTTTATTCCCTACTCACTTGTAAACTGTTTGTAAATGTATTTTAAAAATGACTGAGTTCACCCTATACTTCAAATTATTCACAAATGTGTCCGATAAATAATTCTTGTTGTGCAGACTATTTGTAAAATGCATATTTGTCTGGAATTGAAAATTCATGCTATGGCACTAATTAGCCGTCACAGAGGGCTTAAGCAGGCCTGGAGGGTGCCTAGGGCTTCTGCTCTCAGCACAGGGCTGCATTTCACTGACTGAATTTACATTTCTAAATTTCTTGGACCATTTTATCTGGAAATCAGCTCATGCCCCTCCTCCACCCCCAGCTTTCTACTTGAATCTCAGTACAGAGTTTGTTTTGATAAGTCTCTCCTAGAATAACGAAATGCACTCCTACTCCCTCACTAAGTTAAAGCACAGTTAAAACTATATCTTAAATTCAGTTTAGAAAAACAAATTAGCCAGAAAAAAAGAGTATAAAGAAAGTATCTTCCATATGCTCATCTTTTAATTTATTCCTCTCTGTACTTATGTCTTTTACAGTATTTTTTTTATTTCTGCATACATTGCATGTTTAACTGTACAAAACTGAGACCTCTTCAAATACAAAGAAACAGTCACTATTTAGCATCACTACTACCCTTTCAGTACCTATCCCACTTATTGATAATAGCACATTACATTACAATGAAAAAATAAGATAGATAATCTATAAAACTATCATTAAAATTTGTTCAGTTCCATAATCTTACAAATCACTCATGAGCTTCACATAAAAACTCTCATTTTTGTTTGCTAGGAGATAATATATATCATATAAGAATGATTGTTGACTCATTTCTCCCTCATAATTTTCTTCAAGATTTAGAAAATTCATTTGTCAACATAGTTTACTTTTCAAGAAAATACAAATCATTTCCATTGTCAAAACCCTGTTGAAACAGTTTTGTATGTAATGTTTTCCAAATATGCTATACTTTTATTGTGCCAGTGTTGTGAAAAATTGATGGTTATACTGGGACAGATCTCTGCTACACTTGCCTTTAGCTAAGGTTTAAAATTACTGACCAGTATTTAGAAATATCCTCGGCCATGCTCAGTTGTGCATACAGAGATAAATTCTCAGTGTTCAGAGGAATCAGAGGTTCTGCCAAGCAAATAGCCATGTATGCATCTAACTATTCTAACAAAAGCTATTAAAATTATGTTTAAAAGTAAACTAACCACCTTTCAGATCCTGTGGGTTTATATCAAAACGTATTGCTATCAAATCTGAATTCTGCCTTAGTAAGGAAAGTAGGATGAGAGAAACTCAGAAAGCTGGAGGTGTATCTAGATTTAGGAACACCTTTTCAGCAGGGTGTTGTGGTCATTTGGGCTTTAGTTTTAGCTAGGCCTCAGTTCAGCAGGCCCAGAGAGAGTACATAGATTAGAGGCAACAACTATCACCTGACTTAAGCAACCAGAGAGATATTTCATATCATTTGACATAAATATCAAGTATAAAAGAAAGTGTAGGAGGTGCCTCAATCAGTTCCTTCATGGCCAGGTGCTGAGCGTACCTGCTATCACTGTTGCTAGCAGTGTTGGGCCCCATTCACCACTTCACAACTGTTTAGTTTGAGAAATACCTTTTTTGGCATTGTTGTTGATTTTCTCCTCTCTTGCCAGGTATCCTTTGTGGGGAGCTTATTGGAGTGTTTCTGTAAGCTAGGGTAGTAGAGGTCTGTGTTGCTGAGTAAGCAACTAGGTGGTTGTTGTTGTTACTTTGAGGATTTTTCCCCACATTTGTATATATATGTATTATATAATATTCTGTTTTTAATTGTCTCTCTTCTGTATAAGAAGCTTGCTATTTTGAGTTTGGGGTTTTTTTCTTTTTTTTCTCCTCTTCATTTCTTCTCCTCCCTCCTCTTCCCTTAGAGGGGGGGTTAGATGCTTGCTCTCTCTGTATTAGGCAGTTGGCATTTTGCCAGCTCAACCTAACACAGGTGTGTTTATTGACATTCTTAGAAATACTGGACTGCTTGCAGAAACATGACTTTTAAAGACAGAATTGCTGACTAGCAAATCTCATGTAGACCCATCTAGCATTAAATACCTGCTTTTAATAGTAGTACTTTAAGGAATGAATCACAATCTAGAAGCCTAGATCACCTGAACAATGTAATTACTGAGAAAGAGCATGGCAGGTTGAGAGCCTATGGACTCCACCTTGTTTCATTCCTGGAGCCAATGAAAGCTGCAATTTGTTATTTAGTTAAACCTGGCAGATTAATGACCTACCAAATCAGGGATGCTGTACATTGCATCAAAGTCACAACCAATTTATTCAGATCCCTTATTTATTAAATCAAATCTATAACTAAGCAAGCCACACACAGCAGTAGTGAAAGGTATTCCCTGATCAAGCCCACTGAGATGCTGATCAACGTCGTGATCTGAACCATGGACTTCATTGTACGGAAGTCGTGCAGCACAGCTGTGACAGTGCAGTGCCTTATGGGTGAATAAGTTGCTTCAGTGTAAATATGTTCTCCCTATAAACTTGTTCTTGCTAAACATCATTATTCCTAAGCTAGTCTCTGGTAATAAACTGAAACTCTCATCAGTGGCTATCTAGAACAAGAGAATATGAGTTATGAAGCCCAGGAAATCCTTACTTTGAAACCAAATTTCAGAATACATCATCACCAGATGAAAGCTGTAAACTTTAAAATGTATTTCAACAGATTGTGGTAGTTTGGCCTAGTTAGGCCTTAGTTTTAGTAGGCCTCAGTTTCAGTAGGCTCTGAAAGTGCCATGTAGAGACAGGTTGTCACCTGATTTAAGCAACGAAAAAAATATTTCATACCATATGATGCACATTGAAGCATAAAACAGTGTGGGGGGTAACTCTCCCTCTCTTCTCTTCATGGTCACTGTTCAGGGAGGACATGCTGTGACTGTATCAGAGCATTAGGCCGCACCACCACACCACCACTACTTTATCTCTGGGAAGTAAACATTTTATTGTTAGCTTCTTTTTCTCTGTTTGGGTATCTCTTGGGAAGTGAGCCTTATTGGTGGCCAGTTCAGTGGGGAGAGGAGAGTTGTTATGTTTTACCTTTGTGTGTATGTGTTATATTGAATTTTGCTTTTAATTTTCCCTTTTCTGTGTAAATAGATAAACACTTTCTGTTTTAAGTTTCAGTTTCGGGGTTTTTTTCCTCTCCCTTTCCCTTGGCAGGGGGAGGGAGCTGCATTACCGTGGTGAATACCTGGCACTTGGTCAAGGTCAAAACCACAACAAATTTTGATGTTTCCATCCAGTTATGAACCAGGGACCATTCACATGTCAGGTGAAAATCTTTTGTGGTTTTGACCTTGGCAAAATGCCAAGTTTTCACAGCACAGATAAAGCTCTCTTCTGTATAGAACAATATGCAACGTTTGATGCTGAAAGATTTTAAAACAGCTAGGTAAGGTAGAGAATAATCAATATTCCTTTTGTACACACACAGCCAGCACAGAACCCCATAGCAGTTGTCCTTGGAACCTGAGCTCTGGAAGAACAATTTCCAGATTGGATAGTTAGATGCAATATTAATACTATGGGCTTAGTTTGAATCTTAATTTTTGATTTGATTTTTGATTTGATTTGGAGATAGGCAATTAATTCAAATTATGGAGTATCAGAAGGGATGCTGTTGTAGCAGATTTCTCATCTGTTAATTTAGAAATAGCAGCAATGGTATTCAGTCAAGTTTGTTTTAATTTATCAGCATATTCAGCCTTCTACTTGGAAGAGCAAATATGGAAGTGATCACACTTTTCCAATATTGTTTTTCCTTCTCCTTTTAATTTTGCAGCACTTGCTTCCAAATGCCTGACACACAAACACAGATGAAATGCATGTTGGAAACAGTAAAATTCCTAGATTGTTAAAACAGATCAAGATCTGAGCATCCTGGATATTGGTAGAATTTCTTTCCCTTTATTAATAAGCTTCCTACAGTCTATTGGTAGGGATCTTTTTTAATTTGAGTAATTCTTTGAGCTACAAGAATACGTCCCATTATTTGAAATTTGCGTGACGTTTTTTTTCCAAAATTACATACCAGTTCAGATAAAGGATAACATTAGAAGTAAAAAGTGAATATTGTTATCATATTAGTTTTGTGGAAAACCACATCTGCCTCCAAGAGTTTGGTCTACTGCTGAAGAAAGTAATTTGCCTCAGCACCCAGCCCAGAAAACTGGTTTCCTTAATTTACTCCAGCATCTTCAGCAGACAATGAAAGTCTAGGCAGTCAGGAGCCAAAATGATGAGTCTTCTGCTTAGGAAGAATTCCTAGTTAGGGTGACTGCATGTCTACGGCATTTATGTAGCACCTCACATGTGCCAACAAATACACAGGAAGAGTTCTTAACCATCATATTTCTCAACTTGCATATCTCAGTTGCACCTATGTTGCATGTTAGGCACAGAATTTTATGATCTTACTTTTAAAACCTTGAAATATGAACTGTCTGCTGGAATTGAGCTGAGACTTAACTCTTATCAGATCACTTGCTTATGTATTTGAAGATGTTCAGCAATGTACTTCCGCATAGTTAAGACAGCCATTTGAGTGGTAGGCATGTACTGTAATGTCTCATAGAGAAAGAGAGAAATGAAGCTGAAGGAGAGGGGGCATCAAACTCTCATCACCAGTTTAGGAATATTCTAAGGCTACACATCTTGCTTGGCAGGAAAAAGAATGACAAGCAGGCATTCAGAATAACCTTTTGTCCAGGCTGAACCCCTTTGACAGGAAGACTGACTCAGAAGAATAAGAATTAAGCTCTCTCCACAGGGAGCAGAATACCAAAACCCAATATGGGAACTCCAAATGCTTCCTATAAAGACGGTTTTTGATTTTACAGGAAGGCAACAAAAATACCACAGTAAACTGACATCAATTTGAGGCAGTAATACTTTCCCATAGCCTTTTGTGCTATTTTAGTCTTTACCAGAGGAGAAGTTATCTTGACTGTACCACCTAAATTGACTAGGATTTATTACATTCTCCTAGAAATTTTTTGAATGCTCCTTCAAAACATTATGCAAAAACTGAATAGACAGAAGGGTCTTCTCCTGAGCTATACGCAAACATTTGTCTTGCAGCGTCTTTCTATAGGTGGATGAGGGAGCTCCAGGAATTAGGAGCGTGGTCTTCTCTCCGAGAGGCACAGTCTCTGCCACCACCAAGTGATATTCAGCTCTTTTAGCTGGCCTCTCGAAGCAGGGGATGGCTCCTCCTGCACCCAGTCTGGGGCAGAACACAACCATATATGCAAAATGGTGCACTGCACCAAACTGGGGCCAATCAGGAAAGGGTTGGAGGGAAAATCCTAAGGGTTTATGGGAAGAAGAACTTGGGCAAGATGACTAAGGAAAATATATAGGGTAGACTTGTTGAACATATATATAATTGATTAAACTGGGGTAACATTTATATATGAAACAGTGCGATCAGGGTCCTCATAAACTTGACGAACAGCATTCATTATTAATTGGAGCAGACTCCCCGACCTCTGCATCCTCATCGATCCACCTCTTGTAATACTCTTGCCATTTTATAAAATCACAGTCTATCCCGACATCTTTCCAAACCCTGTCTCAGTTTAAAAGAAAATGAAGATGTTGTCTTGGGTTGAGCTGGCAAAATGCCAATTGCCCAATACAGAGTGTCAGAGTGTCCCTTTCCTCACCAAGAAAAGGGAGGAAAAAAACTGGAAACTCAAAACCGGTTTATATATTTATACAGAAAGGAGAAAATTAAAAGATAATTACAATATAACACACACAAAAAAAATAACTCCCCATCAAACACAAATCCCACCAATCTAGCTACAAATCACTCCGGAGAACTCGGTCCCCCGAGGGACAGACCCAAGCAGAGAGAAAGACTAAGAAAAAACATTTTACTTCCCACAGATAACATGGTGGTAAGCCAGTGCTGGGCCTGGTCCTCCTGGGACAGCACAGTACGTCTTTTACAGATGAAAAGCCATGAAAGAACTGAAAAACTCCACCTACTCTACTGTATTTATATCTCAGTTTGCATCATCTGGTATGAAATATTTCTTTGGTTGCTTAAGTCAGGTGACACCTCTCTCTCCTAATCTAGGCAACATTATCAGGGCCTACTAAAATTAAGGCCTACATTTAGGCCTAACTGAAACTACCACAGATGTCTATCTGGATTAGGAAGAGGACCTTTTTCCAAAAACAACCACAACCTTTGAAATTAACAGACTTTAATCAGAAAAATTTATAGGAAAGGATAACAGTTCTTAACTACAAATATATATATACAAAGAAACAGAACAAAACAAACAGAACACCATAACCAGATCTTTCAAACACTTGAAGTCCTCTCTGCCCCTTTGGTGCAATTATATTTACGAACAGCAGAGGGGCATGCAGCAACTTGGGAGGCCACGACCACAAAAGCCACACCCAAGGTCTGATGAGACCAGTTCTGAAAACTCACATGGAAAATGGCGGTCACAAGGGATGGGGTGGAACCTTTCCCATGAGCAGTGTAGAGAATCTGTCCTTGTCCTTTGTTCAAAGGAAAGCGCTGGGGGTGGGGGGTCGTAATGCTTTTAGCAACTCTTCTGCAGATTGAATCGGCCCTCAGGAAGTCTGTAGCAAATCCAAGGTAATGGTGACTGCTCTCTCTCTCCAAAGCATAGCACTGGGCATGCGGAGTGGGAGGGGGCCTGAGCCAAGTGAGCTCTAAGGTGCCTCCACCAGCCCAGCAAACGGGACTCTTGCCCACACCGCAGCTGGAGCAGAGAAGTGTGTCCAGCACCAGAAAGAAACCTCTCTCCTGTCATCTCCAACCATTAAGTTGGAATGCAAAGCAATTGGCCTCCCCTTTTGTTAAATGGGGGTGGGGGGGAGGTGGGGAGGGGGGTGTTGAGTATGTGCTCCCAAATTTCTGTGTTGGTAAGGGACAGAAAAATTCCATGAAAGATTTTGAAACTATAACAAGCCCCTATCCCCTGTTGGAAATATCAAAGCTGCAATGTCCACTCAACAGAACTGTCAAAGTCACCTCTCATCAGCAAGGACAGCAGGACACAACTTTCATGGAGCAGATCCAGTAATAATAACATCAACCCCAAATGATGCGCTTGAGTAACAAGGCAAACAGCCAAGTGAATATGAACATTAGGGGAAAAAAATTTCACAATTACTACCCACTGCTGGTTCCAGAGAGAGATAAATCTCCATCTAGAATTTCTATGCAAGTTTTTTATATGGAAAGTTAGAGAGTTTTTTCTGTGTTTACTGAATTCATTACACTTTAAGAAAATGTTCTAAAAGCACTAAATTACCTAAAGGACTTAGCTTTTAAGAATTATTTTAATATACATTACTTAATGGTCTAACTTGTTTAAAAAATACATATTGTACTTCATTATATATATACTGTCAAAATAATTCACTGATCCTCTATGTCAGTGATGGGAAGGGCATATTCTATGCAAAAGGATGCATACAATCAGAGTTATTAAGCAGGCGAATAAGCCCAGAGGAGAGTGTGCTTCTCTTAAATGAGTGCTTATTTAAGGAAATCACATGCTAAAAAATGGTCTGGTTGAAGTCCTGAAATTACAACTCAAATAAACAGGAAAGTATTTATTACATTCTTTATTAAGAGAAAGTTACTCTCACAGTTAGGTATCAAATAGATGATGGATATACCTCATTTGCCAAAGATTTGGGAATATTTCTCCTATGCCTTATAAATTGGTTTTGGGAATGATATCATCAGGTATGTGTTACTTAGAAGCTCTGTTATACATTATGCAATTGTTCTGCAGTAGTCTTATTTTATGTATGTATTGTACTTACTAACTCAAAAGGAACTTACGACATTAAAAAACACTCTTGTTGAACTCCCAACTCTTCAGTGCATGAACAAGGACAGTAGAGAACACAGCTCAGAATAAAAAGATAGATAAATAGTATATATACTGAATTTCACTAAGGTTGTTGAGATACTGAATATGTTGAATGAATAATTCATTTGCAACATGTGCTGATAAGTTTAATAATCTCTGCAATGCTGGAAATACTTTCTTCTGTGTGTGTATTAATGGAAGTATTTGTCCTAGTTCAGCAAGCTGGAACCACTTTATCACTGTGTGGGTGTGACCAAAGGCTGTATATTCTAAGCCCTCTATGCCATTTCCCAAGAACTGTTAACAATGGACCATTTGAAGTAGCTGCCCAGGGCACACCCAACCCCTCAGGGTGTGACTTGGGTGTGAAAGACCTGTGAGATAAGAGCTGTGATAACTCCCTTCCAGGAAGTCGTTAGCACTTCCACACCCAGCCTGAGGTGTCATGTCTGCTAATGGGCCATCAATGATTCCAAAATACCCTATGACTCACAGAGTGAGATTACTCATTGTGTAACTGCCTGCCCTGAGGGAGGTACTGAGCAGTCCCATCTGGACCTGAGGGGATATAATCTTGGGGGTTTGGGGACTTGGGGAACCACTCGTTGGAACAAGAGGAGGAGCAGAACCTCGACAAGGAGTAGACTGCCATTCTCGACCAGACCGCAACCACCACTCTTCACCAGACTGCAACCATCATCTGCACCAACAAGTTTCTTTCATCCTTTTACTTTGGACTTGGGGGAACCACGTGGGGTTCAGCACAGGGGCTAACAAACCCCTTTGTGTTTGTGCCCCAGGGTGCTGGGTTACACTTCTGGGGTTTGTGGGTTAAAACCAATTTCTCTTTGTGCCATTGCATTTATTGTAATATTGCTATTAAATTGTAACTCTGACTTATAATCTCTTTTGTGTTGGTTTCATTTCTCCTGCCATTTTACCTTTAAACCAGCACAGTGTTTTTCTTTGTATTTTTTATCTTTTCCCTAGACAAGCTGTCTGAGACTGAAATGGTTAATGGCTTAAACATTGTCAAGATCACCAAGGACTTTTGTCCACTGTAGCAAAATGCAAATAAAGAGCCTTATGCACTCAACACTGCCTATCGAACATGGATAGCGCACAGGTTGGAAGGGTTTCTGACCTCTGATATGAGACCACACTTAATAGCAAGAAAACAACTTTCCCCACAAGAGCTCCCAAAATAACATTTATTAATATAAGTATGTGACAGTTATTGTGGGTTTTGCATTGCCGGTGATAACGTTTAGCTGCAAGATTGTATTTAATTGATAACAAAAGACCCCAAAAGAAACCAGCACAAAACACATTTTACAGAGACAAGCATATCAAAACACTTATCTAGACACTCCCTCAGTAACATAGGACAATAAAATAGCTTGCACACCACCTTCTCTGTAACACAAAGCAAAAGGAAAGAACAGAGCTGCTTCTCATCAACACACATGCTGAAAAAAGAACTGCACACTACAAAAGAACATGACTAATATAAAGTACCTAGTAAGTTGCAAAGTGTAAGGCAAGTTACTGTTATTAGTCTTAAAGCAGCTAAACACGGTTAGTAAATTAGGTGCTTATAGAGTAAGAATCAAAGTAGCTGTAAGCATAAGATATAAGATAGAATGTATAAAGTAATAAGCTTTGTTAGAGAGTAAAGTATGGGATATGAAATATAAAGTATAGAAAGCGCATATTTTCTCACTCCTACTGATGCTGCGAAAGACCCCAACCAAGGAGGACTCTGAGCCACGTTAGTGTGGGATAAGATAAAAAGTCCTTTAATATCAGGCTGAAGGCCCACAGGAGTACATGATGACATGCCTGTGCACCCCCGAACACTGGTTTCTATGTTTTTTATAATATGATCCATCCAATCATTACTTTACACATCTCTCAGTCCAGCCCTTGTCCCACCCCTGTTCCAACCCCCAGAAATTGAGTCTGCGGTCAATGAGACTCTCTGTCTTCATCAGTTCTCCTCTTCCTCTGGTTTCTGGAGTTCTTCCAGCATTCTGACTTCTGGGTCACTCTGCCCCATGTTTATGTCTCATTCTGCAGGCCTTTCTGGTCTTTCAGCTCTTTACCTTGAAGAGAGTCTAAACAAGACTAAATAACTAAAGGAATTTGAACTACTGATATGTGCTACGGGTTAGGATACATAAACAGTGAACTTAGGCTGCTAGAAGTACTAGCACACTAAATCTATATTTCACTACAGTTACAAGTACTTCTAAAATCTATAAAAATAAAAAAATCAAGAACCCTTCGGTATCACTACATTGTCTGAAGAGGTGGGAGGAGGCAGGACAAGCTGCTAGCAGTTACCCCTGCAGAGATGAAGGCATTTCTCCCCACTTTTGGCTTATACTCCACCTCTTTTTATACCTTTTTTATTTCCTTTAGGTGGTTTGTGTGACTAAAGTCAATACTTTGGGGGTGATAGACAGCATAGGCCTGAAGGGCTCCCTGTGTAGTCATAGAAGATATCACAAAGGAGGACCGTTCATCTTTACAACACTCCATCCTTTGTTAACTTATCACTTTGAAAGCTCTTTGTCCTCTGCTGGGAGCATCCCTCCAGGGGGTTGAGGCATTTCCCTCAACTCATCAAGATGTTATCAGGCCTATCATCCCACAGGTGGGTCATAATGCAAGTTTTGAGATGAAAATTAACAAATAACAGCTGAGAAAAATCTGCGTAGGAATTCATGGTTAAGTCAGCAACTGGCAATTGATGATGGAACCAAAAGGAAGACTAATCTCTGCAATTTTTTAAGAGATTTTGGAGTCTGTCCATGGACATATTCAGCACCCTGGGGCACAAACAGAATTGTGTTCATTAGCCCCTGTGCTGAGCCCCATGTGGTTCCCCTGAGTCCAAAGTAAAAAGAAGGGAAAGAAAAACCTGTTGGTGCAGATGACAATTGCAGTGGCAATTCTGCAGAGGTTCTGGTCCTCTTCTGGATCCGATGAATGGTTCAAGAAGTCCCTAAACCCCAAGATTATATATGCTCAGGTTCAAGTGGGAATGCCCAGTACCTCCCTCGAGGCAAGGAGTTGCACAATGGGTGATCTAACTTTTGTGAGTCAAAGGGTATTTTTGGAATTGTTGATGGCCCATTAGCAGACATGGCCCCTCAGGCTGGGTGTGAAGGGGCAAACGACTTCTTGGAGGGGAGTTATCACAGCTCCTATCTCACAGCCTTCTTTAACACCCAGCTTACATCCTGAGGAGTCAGGTGTGCCTGGGCAGCTACTTCAAATTGTCCATTGTTAACAGTTCATAAGAAATGACGTAGAGGGTTTAGAATACACAGCTTCAGTCACACCCACACAGTGATAAACTGGTCCCAGCTTGCTGAACTAGGACATTGCTCTGTTTTGAATACTCTAGGGTGTTTTTTATCTTCACTGCCCTATTTACCCAGAATTTTTTTCTAAATTTCTCATCCCTTCCACTCTTATCACCTGGATCAGTCCAGGTAAGTTGCTTTTGCTGATACTAGCCCTGATCTTGCATCTGCTACCCTGCTTATGTCTCTGCAGATATTTTCCTCCATCTCTCAAATGATTCAAAGAGGAGTAGAGTATGAATTTGAGTTTCTCTCCAACTACTCATCATAGTTCTTCCCACTGGAGATAAATAGGCTTGTGTTCATATCTCTCTCCGTTTAGTGTAAGAGTTAAAACCTGGAATTAGATGTGCCTGCATCCCACCTCCTAAAAAGAGAAGGAATTGGGAAATATATAGCAAACTTGGGGAGACTGTTTCTTACACCAAGGCTTGCATTACTCTTCTTGAGTGTCTGCCTAGAACTTCAGAGAAAGAGGGAGTCTTAAAGGAGAGAAAAAATGATCAAAAATAAGAAGTTAACAAAACTATCAGGACAGAAAATACTATTTAAGAGAGATATCTCTGAAGAGATGTTGAGTCAAAGGCCACAAACACTCCAGTTGCAACAATAGGACATGGACTGGGAAAGCATCCTTTCCCAGGAATGGCAAGGGGGCACAAGCTGATTTACAAGCCCAGAAGCAGTGGAAAACATAGCGAAGCACTTGTAGTTAAACAACAGAGAAAGAGTAAATGTTTCCTTTAACTTCCTCAAACTGTATTAACATGGTTTCTGAGTGAAATTATGCTGCTCAAAGTGGACCAGGTCACTCCAAGACATTTCATGAGTCAAACCCAAGGTTTTCCAAGTTGATTTAATAATATGAAAGTGTGTGTATTTTGATCATACCAGATTTATCTCTGAACCATAAAAAATAAAAACTCACAATGTTTGAAAGAGTGAAGACACAGTCTGATGCTGCTCCTTCAGCTATCAGCAGGTGACTCAGAGGGGAGTTGGAGGCGGGGCTTGCTCGTTAGCATCAGAGTAAGAAGGCTTTGAAAACATCTCTAGGGAGCGCAAGCGACCTGGAGCGCGACGAACAGGAGCGGGCAAACAGGGGTGTGGCACGTCAATGAGGGCGTGGCACGGCAGTTTGCATGGCAGTTCGCACAGGCAGGGTGAACAGGCAGGGCAGAAGCCTAGGTATTTCTGCAGCCTCTTTTTTTTTTTGTTTGTTTGGTTTTTTTCTCTGTTTGTTTGTTTCTCTTTTTCTACCTTTCCCCACAGCTCAAGGCAGTCATGCCTCCCAAAAAAATGAAAGCTGTTGCTCCTGTTACCAGTAGAGGGGTGTCAATACAGACAGAACCCTCTAAAAAGGATGCAGCCACTCAGGCCTCTGGCTGCATAGACTGTTTGAGCCTGGACCTACTACCAGAGGACAGTATGAGAAGCGCCTGCATACGATGTGAGCAGGTGAACGGTTTGCTGGGTCTGGTGGCAGAGCTAAAGGAAGAGGTCGATAGGCTCAGAAACATAAGGGAGAGTGAAAGGGAAATTGACTGGTGGAGTCAAACCCTTTCCACTCCTAAGGAAGCCCAGCAGGAGGTGGTGAAGCCCAGCCCCTCCTGCCATCAGGCAGACAGAACAGACCATAGGGATGGGGACGAATGGAAATGGGTGCCTGGTTGTAGAGGCAAAAACACCCCCTCTCGACCCCTTTCACCTGCCAGGGTGCCTATAAAAAACAGGTATATGGCCCTGGACTCGGACAGTCTGTTGGAGGACAGTCAGGAGGAGGATCTATCTACAAGATCTTCTGGTTATCCCCAGTCTACCGGACAGGTTACAACTACAGGTAAGAGGAAAAAGAGAAGGGTTGTTGTAATCAGTGACTCCCTTTTGATGGGGAACTGAAGGCCCTATATGTCGGCCAGACCCGTCCCACAGAGAAGTTTGCTGCCTTCCCGGGGCCAGGGTGAGGGATATTACCAAAAGACTTCCTAAACTTATCCAACCCTCAGACTATTACCCACTGTTGGTTGTCCAGGTTGGAAGTGATGACATTAATAAAAGGAGTATCAGAGTAATTAAAAAAAGATTTCAAGGCACTGACCTGATCTCTTCAGGGGACAGGAGCACAGGTAGTAATTGCCTCAGTTCCTGTGCTAGCTGGGATAAATGAGGAGAGGTTTAGGAAAGCCCAGCTTACCAATAGGTGGCTTAGGGGATGGTGCTATCGTCAAAATTTTGGGTTTTTTGATCATGGGGCAAACTCCGTGTTGCCCAGTCTCGTCAAAGCAGATGGGCTTCATTTCTCTACGAAGGGCAAAAGAACTGTAGCCCATAAGTTGGCAGGGTTAGTTAAGAGGGCTTTAAACTAGGTTTGAAGGGGGAAGGGACAGCAACTGGGCTCTCCAGAGATAGGCCTAAGGGCATAGAGCCCGAGTTGAGAATGAAATCAATGGCCCAGCTGAAGTGCATGTGCACCAATGCACGCAGTATGGGAAACAAGTAAGAGGAGCTGGAAGCCATAGTGCAGCAGGAAAACTATGACATAGTTGCTGTCACAGAAACGTGGTGGGATGAATCACATGACTGGAGTGCTGCTATGGGGGCTACAAGCTCTTCAGAAAAGACAGGCAGGGAAGGAGAGGTGGAGGGGTGGCTTTATATGTTAGAGAGTCTCTTGACTCTGTTGAAGTTGAGGTCAGCAGTGACAAGGTTGAGTGCCTGTGGGCCAGAATCAGGGGCAAAGCCAACAAGGCTGACACCCTTGTGGGTGTCTGTTACAGACCGCCCAACCAGGATGATGAAGGGGATGAATTATTCTACAAGCAGCTGGCAGATGTCTCAAAATCTCCAGCCCTTGTTCTTGTGGGAGACTTTAACCTGCCAGATACCTGCTGGGAGCTTCATACTGCAGAGAAGAGGCAGTCAAGGAGGTTCCTGGAGTATATAGAGGACAATTTCCTTCATCAACTGGTAAATGAGCCTACCAGGGGTAAGGCCCTGCTACACCTACTCTTTACAAACAGAGAGGGGCTGGTGGATGATGTAGTGGTTGGAGGCCGCCTGGGGCATAGTGCCCATGAAATAATAGAATTTTCAGTCCTCAGGGATGTAAGGAGAGCCACCATTAAAACCTCTACTTTGGACTTCCGGAGAGCAGATTTTGGCCTATTCAAAAAACTGATTCAGAGCATACCCTGGGAAACAACCCTTAAAGGCAAGGGGGTCCAGGAGGGATGGACATGTTTTAAGAGGGAGATTTTGAATGCACAGCAACAGGCTGTCCCAGTGTGTCGAAAGGCCAGCCGGAGGGGAAGACGGCCAGCTTGGTTAAATAGGGAGATTCTGCAAGAAATCAGGGATAAAAAGAAAGTTTACAGACTATGGAAAAAAGGGCTGGCTACTTACGAAGAATTTACAGATAGAGCTAGGTGATGCAGAAAAAAAATTAGGGAAAGAAAAGTGGAATTTGAAGTAAATTTGGCTATTTCAGTTAGGGATAAGAAAAAGTCCTTTTATAAATACGTTAATAACAAAAGGAGGGGCAAGGAAAACCTCCATTCTCTGTTGGACTAGGAGGGAACTATAGTTAAGGAAGATGAGGAGAAGGCTGAGGTACGTAACACCTACTTTGCCTCAGTTTTCACCAGTAAGACAGGTGGCCCTCAAGACAACTGGCCTCTGGAGCTAGTGGACAGGGAGAGGGAGCTGAATACCCCTCCTGTATTCCAGGAGGAAATAGTGACCGACTTGCTGAGCCAGTTGGATCCTAACAAGTCTATGGGACCAGATGGGATCCATCCCAGGGTAATGAAGGAGCAGGCAGAAGAGCTTGCCAAACCGCTCTCCATCATCTTCCAACAGTCCTGGCTCTGTGGGGAGGTTCCAGATGATTGGAGGTTGGCGAATGTCACCCCAATCCACAAAAAGGGCTGCAAGCAGGACCCTGGCAACTACAGGCCTGTCAGCCTGACCTCCGTGCCTGGCAGGGTTATGGAGCAGTTCATCCTGAGTGCAATCACACAGCACCTTCACGATGGACAAGGGATTAGACCCAGCCAGCATGGGTTTAGGAGGGGCAGGTCCTGTCTGACCAACCTGATCTCTTTTTACGATCAGGTGACCCACTTGGTGGATGAGGGTAAGGCTGTGGATGTGGTCTATCTGGACTTCAGCAAGGCCTTTGATACTGTCTCCCATAATATACTCCTGGAAAAGCTGGTAGCCCATGGCCTGGACAAGTGTACCCTCTCCTGGATTAAGAGCCGGCTGGAGGGTCGGGCCCAGAGAGTGCTGGTGAACGGAGCTGCATCCAGCTGGCGGCCAGTCACCAGTGGTGTTCCCCAGGGGTCTGTATTGGGTCCAGTCCTGTTTAACATCTTTATTGATGATTTAGATGAGGGGATTGAGTCCATCATCAGCAAATTTGCTGATGACACCAAGTTGGGAGGGAGTGTCGACCTGCTGGAAGGCAGGAGGGCTCTGCAGAGGGATCTGGATAGACTTGAGAGATGGGCTGATTCCAATGGGATGAAGTTCAATAAGGCCAAGTGCCGGGTCCTGCACTTTGGCCACAACAACCCCCTGCAGCGCTACAGGCTGGGCACAGAGTGGCTGGAGAGCAGCCAGGCAGAAAGGGACCTTGGAGTACTAATTGACAGGAAGCTCAACATGAGTCAACAGTGTGCCCAGGTGGCCAAGAAGGCCAATGGCATCCTGGCCTGTATCAAAAATAGCGTGACCAGCAGGACCAGGGAAGTGATCCTTCCCCTGTACTCTGCATTGGTGAGGCCACACCTTGAGTATTGTGTTCAGTTCTGGGCCCCTCAGTTCAGAAAGGATATTGAGGTGCTGGAGCGGGTCCAGAGAAGAGCAACAAGGCTGGTGAAGGGACTGGAGCACAAGTCCTATGGGGAGAGGCTGAGGGAGCTGGGGTTGTTTAGCCTGGGGAAGAGGAGGCTCAGAGGTGACCTCATCACTGTCTAGAACTACCTGAAGGGAAGTTCTAGCCAGGTGGGGGTTGGTCTCTTCTCCCAGGCACTCAGCAATAGGACAAGAGGGCACGGGCTTAAGCTCTGCCAGGGGAAATTTAAGTTGGATATCAGAAAAAAATTCTTTCCAGAGAGAGTAATCAGGCATTGGAATGGGCTGCCCAGTGAGGTGGTGGATTCACCATCCCTAGAGATTTTTAAACACAGATTGGACGTGGCGCTGGGTGCTATGATCTTGTAAATGGACTAGAGTTGGACCAAGGGCTGGACTCGATGATCTTGGAGGTCTTTTCCAACCCAATCGATTCTATGATTCTATGATTCTATGATTCTATATTACAATGGGAAATCCAAGAGAACCCCAAGGGAGAGTGAAAAGCAGCAGTGACAAGAAGTGCATACCATAATTGTAGTACAGCACACCAAAGCTGTTTGAGAAGCCAAGTAAGAGTTGCAGTGGAGGTTCCTGGAGGTTACAACAGGCGCCTTGACCCTAAAAAATACATTTTCCATGAAGCTTCAAGAGCAATTATTGTGGTTTGGAGGCCAAAACTAACCCATGAGAAGGAAAGAAAAAATGAGCTCAAAAGAAATTAAAAAAAAATAATAATAAAAAAAGAAAAGGGAAAAAAAAAGGAGATCTTGTTCTTTTAGGACAAATGCTATGTTTGTAATGTCTGCACTCCCATCTATTTCATGAAGAGACATAGATAAAACATTTCACTGAGCAATATGAGTAATAATCTGAAAAATGCCTCAGATCCAGGTTTTCAAAGAGATCTATGGACAGAATAGTTACATTTAAAAAAAATATCCAGGAATAAAGTGCTTTCATATCTCCCTTTAAAATCTGTAAGTGTCATGTAGGTGATTTTCAAAGTCTTGCTAAAAGCCCAGCTACATTTTTAAGTACTGAACTACTGCAGAGAACATGGTCCAACAACTCAGGATCTTTTCAAAATGAAATGCAATTTCCTGTGTTCAGGAGCTAGCAATTTTAATCCTTCCTATTGATGCCTTAAAAGTCTGTAAAAAAAGACTCCAAGCCAAATTTTGGTAGGAGATGAGATAAAAGGGCAGTTACTTTAATGAGCACCCAGGCTCGCCCAGAAATACATCGACGCATGCGTGGGCAAGCTTTAATTTCCATAGCTTTTATAATATGATCCATCCAATCATTTCTTTACACTTTTCCAGTTCCACCTCTGTTCTGCCCCAGTCCCACCCCTGTTCTATCCCCCAGGAATTGGGTCTGGGGTCAGTGAGACCCCCTCTTCATAAGTCCTCCTCTTCCTTGGTCTCCTGGAGTTCTTCCAATGTTTTTTCTTCTGTGTCACTGTGCCCTGTGTTTATGTCTTCTTTTGATACTTTTCAATCTTGTACCTTGAAAAGGAGACTAAAAAGCTAAGGAATTTGAGCTTCCTGTTCTGGGACAGGGGCTAGCAATAGAAAGACATTAAAGTCAAGCTGGTGGAAATATTAAATCTACTTTGCTACAGCTACTGTGTTCCTAAAATCTATACAATGTGAAAATCAAAAATCCTTCCTGCATCACTGCACTGAAACAAAGACTGTTAGGGTCAAAAGCAGAGTTTAAATCCAGTCGTAGGATTCTGCATAAATAAACAGAACCCTGAAGAAATATGACTTGGTTTGAAATTTCTACCAGGAAATTAAGCAAAGTAGATTTAAATTATAAAGAATAAATTAAAAATATGCATTTCATCCAGTTACGCTTTATTATGTTAAATCATGCATGTTGATGGGAGAATTAAAAAAAATACATTTTTGGATATTCTGTGTGAGGTATGGCTCTCTGATTTCATAATTTTGTGATATATTTTTCATAATGACAACTTTTGGTAGTAGTTGAGGAGAGTTTTGAAGGTTAATACTGTTTGGGAAAGATATATCATGCTGGATCCAACTGCCCTAGAGGGATGAAGCTACTGTTGTTCCATGACCCCTGGTCCACAAGGCAAGGCTAGAAGTTTGTTTCCAGCAGGGACACACACACAGAAGGCACATATACACCATGTATGTGTATGTATATATGTATATATGTGTGTGTGTGTGTGTGTGTAAGTGGGTGGTGAAACAGAGCACAGACACTCAAAATGCTCACCTGAAAATGCACTGACCAGCATACTGACCAGCCCTTATCCCTTTATTTTCCCTCACCTGTTCCTCTCTAAACAACCTAAATCCCTTCCAAAGGTTTCTTCCCTAAACATTCCCAAATAAGTTCTGCGCAATCCAAAACTGCTTTTTTCCTGCATCCCATAGTATGAGAGCAGCCACCAGGTCTCCCCCTCCTGCCATTGTCTCTCTGAGCTCCTTTGTGGATGTGCAGAAGAGCTTTTATTACATCACCTCACAGATTCATTATCCTTGACAAGACATCTGCAAAGATCCAGTAAAGAAACTCTATACAGATAAAGTAATGTCTACTTTGACTGCAAAAATATTTAATTGTTTATCTTTATTAATATTCTAAAAAGTGGCTATATGGAGAATGATTTAAATTGTCACAAATAAACAGATGTTATGTATGTTCATACATGCATATTGCTCTTGTACCACTGGAAGGCTTTATTATTGTGCTACCTTAACATTCATTGCATAAGTGCTATGCTGTGGTGTACCTAAGTTTTCAGAAACTCACATGTAGAATTACCTATCTCTGCAGACTCAAAACCACAGCATTCAGGTCATCACATTTTCAGCTTAAATACCACTCTTCTGTATTTCTGATTAATGAATTTCGCTTTAGTGTTCACTTTATCAACTACCTAAAATTTAAACCTGCTATCAAATCAATACAAGCCTTTTCAGTATTCATTGTTGTGATAAGTATAGGTATGATTCGTGCCAGTAAGGAAACAAATGGGTCATTGCAGTCATTTGCAGCCCCAGAAACAAAAACTAATGGATTGTTGTTAAATCGTTAGTTCACCATACCCCCATAAAGAAATAAATGGATTGCTGTTAAATCACTAGTCTTGCAACCTTATCAGGAAATATGTGAATTATAGCAAGACAGTTGTTAAGTTTCCCCTAAACCTTTTGTCAGGAAATAAATTAATTATAGTAAGGCCATTGCCGAGGTTAAAGATGACAATGGAACTGAGATAATAACTTAGGTATAGCCATATAAGGAAATATATGCTTTGCATAATACTGTGAAATGTATATGTATATGACATAATTAATATGTATGAAGTTGTTGGTACAAAGAAATGAAATGTGAGCAATTCAGATCTATATGGACCCTGTGAGACTGGAGCAGCTACCAGCTAAGAATCAACAAGGCCACAGCTGCTGTTGACTGATAAAGGAGAAATCACTCTCTTGGAGTTCACACAGTACTTTCTCACAGGACCCCGGAGATGTACCTGGAAACATCCAGGATGAGTTCATCAAAACACTGGATTTGTGAGATATGGATTATAACCAATTAAAGTTTGCAGTTTGATAGTGTGAGGTTAAATTTAGGAAATAGAATGTAGCCTTAATCCTATATAAACCATGTGCAGTGTGTATTAAAGGTTTTTCACTTTCATAATGGCTTGTTGGGTGAAGTCCTTTTCCTCTGCCTATTATTGTTTACTTTATGAAGTAACTAGATAAATGCCAGGCACATGCTGTACCTGGTGTATGGGGCTGGTGGAGCAGAGACTCCCCGCCACACCCAGCGCTGCTTGCTTTTACCATATAATAAACTCTAATTCGAAAACCTGTATCAGCCTGAGACTCTGTTTCTCACATTATTCAACTCTAAAATGCTTTTCCTTCCTTATCATTGTTTTTTCTGTCTTCCTTGGATGTATTACATACTTTGAAGATGTGCTGTAAAGGCCCTAACATACAACAGAATTATTTCCAAAACTTCTATTTAAACTAGCTTTCTTTAAAATACTAAATAAAAGTCCCTGGAGTTGCAAATGGCAAAGTAACTGTAGGATATGCATTGAACAACTTATATGCCCTACTTAGATCACCCAGAACCCTTACAGATTGCATGATCACATATACACCTTCATAAGTAAGTGGTTACCATGACATGTTTCTGTGATGGGTCACTACTTTGGTTTGTAGGTTGGATATTAAATTAAATTAAATTAATGCACCTTGTCCATATCCCACAGCCAGCTTAAAGAAGACACAACAATTTGACCCCTGTAGAAAACATTTAATCTAAAAGAGATTGCACTGCAGTGACATTAAAGATGCATATAGAAAAGTATACACAAACATAACTTTACATGTGCTTATTACATTATTTTTATATTATGTTATGTTACATTAATAATACAGAATTATAATATAATACAATATAATTAATATAAAATAAACTATATAATTAATACTATATTATGTTCAATTATATTACCATCATGGCTAGGCTTTGTGAATGAAGATTTGGGAAGGGCTCTACTCACGTGGGTGTGTCCTTCGAGCCTGTGCAGTGGATTTTTCAAGTGAGGCACAGCGTGTGTGAAACTGGCCCCACCCTTTGCTCCTAAGGTTCATCTGCCACGGCCGAGCGAGCTTGGATGGTGACAGCGAAGTCCTTGAGACTAGAACCTACAGCACCCGGTATTCCCAGGAGGGTCTCCCATCCAAGTACTAACAGGGTCTGAGCCTGCTTAGCTTCTGAGATCTGACAGGATCAAATGTCATGGTTGCATTTAACTGCCTAAAATATATTATATAACATATTTATAAACCCCTATATCCATCAGCAAGAGGGTATACTATATCTTTGTGATGATTAAGGGCTCAGGCAAACGTGAGATTGGGTGTTGTCACAATAAAATTTTATTACTATCTTGAGTCAGGAGGCATGCCACATTTAGCCTCATTTATGATAATTAGCTCAAGCTACTTCAACACTAAAATAAAGGCTATATAATTTATTTAAGTTGTTCATTTTAGAAAAAAATATTTTCCATATGTCATTATATCTGTTTTGCACTTGACCTTTTAATCAAAATGTTTATAGTCATTTCTTTTCATCCCATGTTTATTTACTGAGTACTTTTGCTCCTGATTTGTGTGTTGCCTGAGTGCTGAGCAATCAACAGCCAGAAGGGTGACTCATTAGCACTATAAACAGCTACTATACTGTTCTAGATGGCTGAAAAAAACCTGATGCAGGACCTGTTTGCATCTTTCCTAAGTCTGTGGAACTGCAGATCATAATCACAGTGATAAGACACTGCCCAAGGAACTGTGAGGGGGTGCCTGAGCCCATACTGGAGATAAATAATGTGGCAGTTGGGCTTTAAAAACTTTCTTTGTGTTAGTTGCAGCAATTGAGCTACATGAAAAGTCAAAATCTGTCCAGAAATATAAAAACCCTTCCTTAGGAAAAAAGTGAAACAATCAAAATTGATTTTAAAATACAGAGCAAACTATCAGTTCTGCAGCTATTTTTAAAAAGAAGTAATCAGAATAAATATATTTCTTAAAAAAACAACCTAGAGTACAGACTAAATTTTGCATAAGCTGTACTTCAATAAAGAGTGTAAAGCCACAAAAAAAAAATCCTATAAGCATTTTGCACTTGACACTAGCTAACTCACCTGTTGTAACTAACTCCCTTGATGTAACTAACAAGTATTGACCTGCAATGCCTCCTTACTAGGTCAAACACAAAAATCAGACTTTCTCTAAGTAAAAATCTTTTCCAACTGAAAGGGGAAAAAAAAAGGTATCTGTAAAATTGTTTAAAAGTTCACACAAAGGAGTCTTTCAAAGGCTAGATTGGAAAGAAACATCGTCCACTATAAAGTTACAGAAGCACTGTAGGCAATGCACTCTTGGTCTTAATTTACATGAAGAATACTGACAGGGGAACTAAATTATGAATGACAGAGAAAAGCACTAAAAATTAATCTGAATAAAATGAAGGCCACTAATGATTGTCAATGGCAACAAAAAGCCAAAAAAAAAAAAAAAGGAAAACAAAACCCCTCCCTCAAAAAATCCCCATGAAACAAAACCCACCTCAGCATATTTGGGAAGATAATTGAAAAGCAGAATGATAAATCTGCTTTAATAGCCATTTGGGTGAAATAGAAATAAGACAGTAGAAGTCAGGGAGAAAAGAATCAAATATGAAAGTTAAAATGAGAGCATTCTTCTCCACAACTTATATCGAGACCATACAACACATCCATCATGTAGCATATGGTTCAGAAAGGAGGGACAGGGTTTGTTTAATTAAACAGCTTGAAAATGAGATTAGAAACAAAGCAATTAAACTCAAAAATTTTAAAAAGAGAAACAGCACAACTTTTCTCTAGAAGGAAATAAGATATATATGGTTTCCAGCTGCTGGACAGTACAATTCAGTAGTTTTGCTTGAAGCTTGTAACTGAAAAATTATCCGCCACTGACATAGACACTGAACAGAGGTGTTCAGATATAACTTGTATTGATATTGAATGGGGGAATAGAGGAGGACAGAAATTTTACCTGAAACCTCTTTTAAAGATATTTTATCTGCACCTCAATTTCACTAGAATAAAGAAGTTAATGTGTATTTTGTGTCTTCAGCCTGAGTAAAAATAATGAAGAATCTATTATTAGATTCAGGTAAGGACAATATATCAACTAGCTCTTACAATTTGCTGATTTTTTATTCTTATTTGTGCAAACCTACTTTCATCAAATTTATTTTTCAATCCTGAATTACTTATATATAAAAATGCTGAATCATAGAACTGTGGTAAACCCCCTTTAAATTAATATGAAGTAGATTCACAGTATACCATGTTAAAGGTGTCACTTTTTAGTATCTTTTTAAAGGTGCTACTGTCAAAGGGTAGAATTTTCTCATATTTTAAAACTATCAAAGTAATTGGAATGAAATGGTCAATGTAACCTTAAGAGGCAAAAATGTAACTCCTAAGTTTACACAAATTATTTCTTAAAATGTTGCTCAAGATTTTTAGACAGTATTTAACTTTCATTCACCAAATTCTGAAAGAAAATTAGAGATTTAAATAATGCTAATAACATTTTTCTATTCTTATTCTTATTAATAATAATAACATCTATTAT
>JAJPCS010000016.1:5632485-5752996 GCA_021164005.1 Willisornis vidua nigrigula | reverse complement strand
GTTGATGATCCTCATATTGAGTATCTCATCTATCCGTGTCACGACATCCATACCACACTAAGTTTACAAGCATTCCACTGCAGAGCAATGTGCATTTCTTTCCTCACTCTCCAACTTCCCTTCCACACATGGGTATCAGACCACTGCAGCAGCATGATACTTCAAAGAAACAAAAAGGAAATGATAGTGAGCTACCAAAGAGGATTCAAAGAATCAACAGCTGTAAAAACGAACACAACCTAGATTTGACATACTTCAATTCACTCTGTGACACTGTCTGCTCCCAAACTATTACAAGAATAATTTTGTGAAAGCCTTTATAGAAACTAATATTCATGTGCTTTCAGTAGTTAAAAAATGACAGGCAACAAAGAAGACACCTTCATAATGTTTGTCACTTCTGAAAATAACCTTAAAACACTTTTTGCATAAGTAATATGTAACTCCTATAGCATATACATCAACTTGAAGATGGTAAAAAAGGAGTGTGGAGTGTAACCAGCTGGTCCCACTCTACCCTTTTACCAGGCATGAGGAGTGTGCATTAGCTGTGAGACTTAACTGACTTCAGACTAAGGATTTTCAAATACTGGATATTCTCCCTATTCCAGATTAAAAAGTGTTGTAGTTTGGGATTATTATGTAAATTCTCTCCCCTGCCACTAACTGCCCATGCCAGCAGTTAACAAAAAGGAGCAGTTAACTGCTGAGCACCTGGGTGGGGGCAGGTTTGTCTCTTTTGGTTTTGGGGACATTTTTTCCATTCTTAGCTCGGTGGAACACGGGAGCGGTGTGCAGCCGAGAAGGGAAGCTGCTTTTACTGGCTACTCTGCTAGGGCTTCTGGAGGAGACGCTGGTTTTTTTTTTCTCCTGGCCACGGCTGTTTCTCCTGGTTCCTGGTTCCTGGTTCCCGGTTTCATCTGGGGTCTCGGCCTCTGCTCCGGTCTCACTATCGCCTGCACCGTCACGGCCTGCCTGCCCCGGCTGGGGCAGTGACCCGGGAGAGAGAGGTTTGCAGCTGCTTCTCCAGGACACGTGGTGGTTCCCCACTTTCAGCTTTCTTTTTTTCTTCATCTGGGACAATAGACACAGAGTTTCATCTGGGAACTCACCCTGCTGCCAGCCGGACTGTGACTTTGACACTTAAGTATAACTTTCCTCCCGGAGGAAAACCTGCTGGGTTTTTTGTTGTTTGTTTTTTTTTCTTTTCCTTGTGGTGTTGGGGAAGCGGTTTGCACTAGTCTGTTTACATACATATATATATATATATCAGTTAAGAACAGTTATCCTTCTTGTATTAAAATTCCTTTTCTTAAATTTAACAAAGAGTGGTGTGATTATTGTGGAGGAGGCCCCCTCCCCCGCTTGTGGGTACACATTTTGGTTTTTCCCTCAAACCAAGACAAAAAGAAATATTGAAATATTGAATTCACTTGAAAAATGAAAACTCATCCAAACTATTGTTTGTGTCTTCAAAAAGGGCAGCTTTCAGTGAAACAAAATATTCAAAGGAGATCTTTCCATAAATTTAGCATCTCAGAGAGACAATGAATGGATGGAGTATTCACTTGCCAAATTATTTTTTCATGGATATGTTAGATTGCAGGTGGTAGAGTTGATAAACAATCCACAAATCTCCATACTTTTAGCACTTCATTTGAGAAGCTATTTGTACCAAAATGCTGTCAGTTAGCCCAAACACCTGCAAAAAAATACAGTCCTCAGTTCTCCTGAAGCTGCTCCCCTGCTGAGCCATGGAGCCTACATCATTCTTCAGAATTATCCTAGTCCTTTTCTCCTTGTTGAAATAATAGAATTTGCCCAAACATCTATGAGAAATAATTCAATCACTCTCTGTCATATCTGTTCTCCTACCACACTCAAACCTTCTGACAATGTCACAGGATAAGATTGCAAAATTAATTTTATACATTGTGCCACTAGAAAGCGGTTTTGACTTTTCCACTGTCCTCTAAATTTTCTCTCCTTATTTTTTCATGCTGTTAATCATCTTGAGTTCGCTTCATGGCAGTTAAGTTTGCTTACTTGTAACTCTGTCACCATTGAGCAAAGTCTAATGTAGAAGGCTGACCTTGATTATTTGCTCATTTTGTATAAACATCAGCTGATATGCCAGGACATGATTCCAGACTCATTTTTATCTGCTTTACAGCATGATAATGAAATTCCCTTCATTACTCTTATGATATGCCAATAAGATGATAAAGAAAGTTCAAAACACATCATCCTATCCATAAAGCTAATTTATTCTTCTGGATTACTGGAAAATTTATTTTGTTGTGAGCTCATACCCATCTACACAGTTTATATGAATGTTTATGTTTTCCAGAACTGAAACCCTGCCTAGCTCTGCTAAATGGCTTTCCCTCACACTTGCAGACTCAAGTTTCACCTAGTTGGAGTTTCTGGCAGCTAAAATAACCCCACATGACCAAATGTTCAGTCTCATTGTTATTTCAGGCAGAGATTATAGTCATATTGTTCACACTGGGATGGCTCATGTTGCATCAGCACTTTCAGTATAGACCCTGTTCTTAAAACTTATTCCAAGATGAAACATGATTGGCATATCAGTTCCATATTGAAGGTAATTTGTTAAAATGTTGGAAACAGTTTGATTATTCTTAAACTGTAAGAAGAAAAGCAAACAGCATAAAATAATTTTTCCCTTTGAGGTTGGCAGTCACTTCACTTAGACTCTGTTCACTAGATTAATTCTAAGTCTTTTTATAGGTGGAATGAGAATTTCTAGGGAAAGAATATTTGAAAATTAGCAAGAGGATACAGGGAGCATGGCCAAGTAGGTGAAAGCTGAATTCATTCTCCTCCACTGTAAGAACTGGTGGTTTAAGATAAAAGTAATGGACTGATATCTCAGTCTTTCTTTTGAGTCTCATTTTTCCTGGGTGGTGAATCTATTCTATGGCGTGAATCAGGTGTTTGCATTTCAGACCTACTGAGTGATACAGACTATATTAACACTATCACCATTTCAGATTAAGTTGGCTAGCATACAACTGAGAGAAGTGACCTGGTAGACTGTGGTGATCACAGCAGGACTTCTGATTCCAGCACTGCTTCCAAGAGGCACACAATATAAAACTGTTCAGCCAGAAGTCTTGCCAGGCTCCCAGTTTCATTCAGGCAGGCTTAATGCAGAACTTTCTAGATCAATATAATCAAAGAGAATATACACAGGAGGATCATTTCTCATTCCAATCTGCAAGAAAAATACAGATAGAGATACTGTAATTTGCTTTAAAGAATGTTTAGAGACACATTTCTCTATTGCTGACAAAAGATCAAACTGTTTAAGAAAGCAGTCTATTTATGCTTTTGTTAGCAACCTTTGCCCAAGCATCATGGTAGGACTATTTTTCCATGACAGGTAAAGCCCTATGGAGGAAACCAATTGACAGAGGACTATATTCCTAGAGAAAGGTAAACATGGATAGCTGGATCATGTTCTTCCTTGGCACTTGTCATATAAAAAATTACAATAAAATAAAAAGAATCACTTTACTGTTTATCACAGATGCCTAGAAAAACTTTAAAAGTCAGAGAAAGCATTCAGCATACAGCATGCTCTCTGCAACCAAGGCAGCCAGGTTGTTGATGGAGAACACACTTCGGAGGGCTTATTGGTTTAGAGGCTGCAGATGTAATCCAGTTTCAAAGGCTCAAAAAATCACAAGGCTTTGAAATTCTCTGAAGCAGCAGCTTTCTGGCTGAAAAATGTCCTATTGGTGGATGAAACAGAACTCACAGTCATGGAGTTCGCTGAGTTCCATTCCTCGGTTATTCCCACTTGACCCTCGGAGCATTCTCTGCTACAGTGTGTTCTAACGCCTCATATCTCAGCTTTCCTCTTCACACTACAAGGAATGAATGAAGATTCTCTTTTTCATTAGTTTTCATGTATTGTCTCTGCATTTCTGTCAACAGCAGGGATATGCAATGGCCCTAGTGAATTTTGCAGCTTCAGTTGAAAAAGAGCATACTCTTTTAACTATTTTATCTCAATAAAAGTTGCATCAATTACCTCACAGACTTGTGAAAATGTCACTATAAAATCTGACCTAACAAATTCCTGCATTATGGATTATTAGTGAGATAAATTGAAAAAACCTTATTTTGCTAGGTCTTAAAACAAAAATAAACAGACTATGCGTAAAGCAACAGATCAAGTCGTGCTGCAAACATGCTGTCAGACATCCAGTGGTAAGAAAGAATTGAAAATTTGTCCTCAAAACCTTGAACACAGGGCAAGGGAGTGCCCTTGACACTGCTCCATATATGCAGTTGGGAGTACTCTGCCTTTGTCTCCAGAACGGTGGTCTGAATTCCAGTATAGCAGGCAGTTTTAGAAGGAAATAAAAATTTAACTTGAAATTTGTCAATATCCATGCTGCTTCCTACAGATAGATATGGGGACAAAAACTGGTTTTTTAGAGTGCATTTATGTCCTGGTTATGGCCAGGAGAGGGTTAATTTTTGCAGCAGCTAAGAAAGGGGGGCCAGATCCCAGGGAATTATTCAATACCACCTCACTCCATGTGCAGGGGGGGCACATCTTTGCAGTTTGCCAGGGCGTGCGGTTGGATGGTACTATGTTCTGCTTGAGGAGCAATCACATGTGAATAATTCGCCTGTCTTGAACACTGTCATTAGTACTGTTGTTACTGTTCATTTATTCACGATGCTGCTGCTTCCTTTGAGAAGGCATGCACAATCAGTCTCAAGGAGAAAAGACAACATAGAAAGAACCGTTCCTCGCCAATATCATCAAAGACTTTCTGCTGTGCCTTTTGTGACCAGACTTGCCTATCCCACATTGGCCTTTTTAGCCACCAGCATGCTTGCAGCAAGCTTGGGTAGTGCCCTTCCCAAATCTTCATTCAGGAAGCCTAGACATGATGATAATGATGACTGTTCATTTTTATCATTTCATTGCTGTTTTCAGTAAATTGTTCTTATCTTCACCCATGATCTTTACCTTTTTGTGCCTTCAATTCTTTCCATCCAGCTACAGGGGAAGGCAGGGAAGTGTGAAAGCAACATGGGGTTCAGGGTGTTTCAGTGGGAACACTAGACTGGGAAATACCATTCCTAAACCACAATTTATTATACAAATAATTCAGACATGTGGCAAGAATCTATTGCTGTTCTCACAGATTCTGCCTGCACTGAGCCCTGTTTGAGCCTTGCAGAGTGGCTTCACATGCACAGACTTGGGAGAGGACATTGCAGAAGATTGTGATGACAGTTACTTTTTCCTGTTTCTTATTCAAAGTGGGCCTTATGAGCACTGGAAGCAAAATTATTCCTGGTACTGGTTCCCTAGCTAGTATAGAAGAGAATGAGTGAAGAGTTTACCATGCTCAAGAAAGACAAGGAAAATGATGAATATGGAAAGAAGCAAAGGAAGAATAGTAAGCAGGCACCGGTGGAGGTTGCCAGCAAGCAGGGCAGAAGGGAGCAATTGAAATGGAAACCTCTGCCAGAAGCAGGAACTGAAATGCAGTCAGGCAACAGCTTGGCAATTTAACAGCAGAAGTGCATTTCTCATCCTTCTTTAGTGCCAGATCTGCAAGAGGATGACTTTATGATACAGGTTTCCCTGTAAACTCCAATGGTTTACATCTGTGCTACTGACCTGAGAGTCCTAATTGTAAGCCATTGCAGTAACACATTATGCCCTGCCAAAATGCCTGCTTTCCTCTGCATTATCCAGTACCAAAGGACTGCAAGATTCCCACTGATCTCCAACCTTAATTATTCCATGATTCTGTGCTGATAACAAGACCTAAATATTTGTACAGGTCTACTGGAAGATGCATTGCTTTATTCTGAAATTTTTACCTGTCTCATTTTCCGTCAGCTGAAAGAGTATGCACTTGCTTAAACCATCCAAAAAGGTGACAGGGAAGGACTACAGACAAGCAGGTCTCAATGCAGTTGCCTAGCTGAATAAGTATCTGCCATCTTAGAGGCAGTCAGATGCTTAAGTTTAGGCAACAGAAATAATCCTGGAGACAGCTAGTGTCCAAGACTGGGCTGAAACCTCTAACAAGTATTTCTCAATCAGTACACACCAAGTAGTCATTTACAGAGAAGAACCACTATAAGTCAAGCTATTGGAAAAAACCCAAACCAACAAAACTGAAGTAATTTTGTGACTATTTTTGCCAAAATGCCAACACAAAACCATCTTAATCTTCTGAGTTACCATGCAGAGCCTCGCACTAACAAGACACATTTCACACTTAGGTTTTGTATTTCATATGTAACAGAGTGTAATGCACTGCAATTTTATTCCCTGACTTTAAATAATTTCCCACACATTAACTAATTAATCCTGACAAGACTACTCTGAGGTAGATGTGAATGTATAATTTGCATTTTACATAGCATGCATCTGAGGCCAAAGAAGATATTCCTGTCTCACACTGCGGTAAGCCCATTGAAAAATACATCTCTATTAACTAAGGGAATTCCAGACTCAGACCACCTTTCAGTGAGGGTCCCTTCCTATCCTGAGTAGTTGATTGAAACCTGGCATGATATAAGTCCTTGAAGAAACCAGGGCTTTGGGTGTAATGTTGATAAAAAATGACAAACATTTTCCAAGTAGGCATGGTCCAAAGCTTTTGAATGGATGTGCCGTCTCTGGCAGAGACACTCTCAAGAGATAAGATGTCTCTACCAGAACCGCCGGCAGCAAGCAGGCAGGGAAGACATGGTGGTCCTTGTGGGGTGGCACCAAGAGGCTGGGATGCCCCAATTCCCAACCAGGGAGGCATGGAATTCCCTGATACTTAACCATTTCCTTGACAGCTCTTAACTTACCAGGCTGCTGGGCTGAAGAAGACATACCTTTAGTTTCCTTTGCTTCTCAGGCAGTCAATATAACTTGTAGCTCCAGAGGATCAAACAAGTATAAAGCCATTGCTTAAGGACCCCAACATAAAGCATTTCACTTTGCTTCTCATGTAAAGCCCCTTCTACTCAAAATTTCTTTACATAAGAATTATTTTTAAAGTAAAAAATAAATTTTATCATCCCAATTCAATATTTTATATATATATACATTTAAGGCTAAAGGGAAATTACTGTTTTCATCAACAAACCATTCAGAAAAATCCCATATTTCTTAATTTAGAACATCTAGAACAGTATTAAGATTCCTAACACTTCCAACAAATTGCTTACTAAGCTTACTGATGCTCAAACTTTGGATCAGGCTAAATTTTAACACTGAAAAAATGAAGAATTTGAGAAAACTTAGGGAAGCAAAAGAGAAAAAAAATCTCTTATTTCACAAGGGAAAGTCTCAATTTTATTTTTCTAATTACTGTCAGCAGTCTGTATCCACCTATATGGATAATTTTTCATGTATATCATCAACATATATACATCAACACAGTCAAACTTGATGAGGGTTTTCTGAACAGAAATTTCCTTATTTGGTCTTATAACTCCAGAGATTTCTAATCTATCACACCAAAAACATTGCAATTTCTATGCTTCCAGATTCATATTTAAAAAAAAAAAAAGAGAGAGAGAGAAAAAACAATCTAAAAAATATACTTCCCTGGAATCAGCAGTAAACAGTAAGCATGAACTTGAGGAAAAGCAGGGAAGAACAGGCAGGGAAGATGGGTCAAACAAATAGATTTCCACCCACAATGTAACAACAGCTGAAAAATAGGAGTGGATTTTTAACTTAATTTATATGTATTAACAGAACGTAAAATAGACACATTTCCTTGCAACCCACAAGTCTCTGCAACAGAGGTTCTTCATATTCCAGGCAGGCAGCTGGGTAACAGAAAGGGCTGAAATGCCACACTGTGATAGTATCTCAGGGCCTGTAAGTAGTTTCTTTTAGCTTTCATGAAAGGTGGCATGTTTTAGGCAAGTGAAATCTCCCTGGTAAATAATTTCTGCAAAACCAAGGCATGTGTAAAATGCTCACTGTGTGCATTCACTTTTCTTGCTTGTATTTTGCAAAACGTGATGAAAGCTTTATTTACTGTGATTTTCACTCTTCTGAAGTCAAAATGCAAGTCAACTGCTGCCTAATTTCTGTTCAGAAATGCAAATATACAAAAAGGTAAAGCAATCTTTAAATATTAAAAGGCATAATTCCACCTAACGCAGGCATACTGCATCATAGCTGATCTGATAAAGACTTCATGCAATTTAATATGGCTCATGAAGAAGCAATACATAATAAACCACAAGACATAAACATTTAATTTTAGCAGATGTTCTCTTTGCTACATTCAAGGCTTTTACTGTGTCCTGAGATATTTATGGAAGGCTCCCTTCCACTGAAATCCTGGGTAAGAATTGATACACGGCACGGCACTAGGATGTTCAGCACCATAAAAACAGCTCTTCAAGCTGACAGAATCCTCTGGAAAAGACCCACTGGAATAAACATTGTGTACAGGGGGCAGGGGGTGGGGAAAGAAAGGTGATAGATGTCAGTAATTGCTGCAAGAAACGTACTGTCTGCATACATCATTCCCTGTGCCTAGATCTGTCACTTCCATTGAAATGCCTATACTCTGTGGAAGAAGCAAAGCATTAGACAGCTAGATCAGAAGAATGAAACAGCTTCAAAGTTCTCAAGTAAGATGATGAGCAAAGCAAGTTTTATGTAGTTGGTAGAGAATGGATGGAGTAACAAACATGTTGTGAAAGAATTCACAGCCTTATTGCAAAGCAGTGCATTGCTCTGGGACTCTGTTCTATATCCAGTTATTGAGAGGTGCCTCTGCCCAAATTAAGGTGCAAACAAGACCATATGCCTAAAACAATGGTACAGATTTTATTTAACTATATATCAATGTGAGGTACAGAGATAGAAATAAAAAAAGTCGGGGGGGAGGGAGAGTGAGCATGAGAGAGAGACAGATTAAGCAGAAGATAGTCACCACCTGTGGATCCAGAAGTGTCCTGTTGGCTCTTCTTCACCCTGCTCCTCTCTGTGGTAGTGGTCCCAAGGTAATTCAAAACTTTCCACTATCTAGACTCTTTAGCAAACACAGGAATTAATGCTCACTGGCTACACAGTTCTCTTCTTCTATTGGTTAAGTGATTCCCTCACTTCTAATGCTAATTAGTCCCATGCTCACTCTTTCTCTTCTTTTGAATTGGTGTGTTTCTTGAGTTAGTGGGTTGTGATCTCCCCCTGCCAGAATTACCTTTAACCAAGTCTGAGCTGACTTCAGCAGAGCTGCAGAGTTGGCTTTCCTTGTGGCCCATAAAGTCTGTGTTTTTTGTGTCCATTATCAGTGACAGATTTTTGGGCCCCAGCTTTTTTTACCTTCTCTTAGGCCTGAGGTAACACTTGGACAATATTACCATCTTTGTCATATCACAAGTTCTCCTCACACTGGCTTAATTTACAGTCCAAGTTTCAGGTATCCATGGAGGCATATTCAGGAGGGGAGGCCTCCAGTGGTCACAGATGCCATCTGTCACATAACTTGGGGCAATTTTTGACCAGTGATATGCGTATAAGCAGTTGCTTCTTTACACAGTTTGCCACAGTGGGAATTTTTGTCTGGATGCATTACCAGGATGTGTTAGACAAACCTTACCAGATCTAGGGTTAGCACAATAGTGTCACTCCATTCTATGTTTATCTCATGGCACAGTCCTTCTGTGGTCTTAACAGTGTTTCAGACAGGCAATTTTGCACCTTAAGTCCTTACAGACTCTTACATACAGCTTTAAGGAATCCAGTGAGTACAACTCTGTCTGCATGTCTATTTTTCTTTGAAAATAATAATGAGACAAATGTTTTGTGTAAATTGGGATGGCGTAAGAGGTGATATCAAGCAAGCTTGGTAGTATATTACAAACAAAGGATGAAGAAGTGAAAAAGGATGAAATACAAACTCAGTTAAAAATGCCATGCTTAGATTTGAGGAAAAGTAAAAATAACTGAAATCTGAGGTTTTCTCTAAAGTAATACAGAATTTCTAACTAAATTTGTAGATGCAGTACAGCTCAGATTGACTTTGTTGTGTTGGTTATCCAGATGAGTACAGGGCAGGGTTGTAGAATGTTGTCTTAGTTTGAGGGAAACCAAAATGTTTACCAAAACCAGAGGAGAGGATTCTTCCTCAATAACCACGTCATTTCTTATTTGTTGGGATTTCATATGCTCTTAGATCTAAAGGGTGAGCTGTGTATTGAACTTGCCTCTGTATTTAGCGTGTTGTAGCCTTAAGGACTAATTAATGAGATCAGCAGCTCCTGCCACCTTCTCAACAGATGTGTGTAATCGGACAATTAGAACAGGCTTTGTAATGTAAACAGCATTGTTAACCAATAATCAGTGCCAAGGTGGCACAGCCACGGAAGAATACAGTTTTAAAGTGTATAAGAGTTTGTGTGCGTATGAATAAAGTGCCTGTTGCTGCTAACTCCTATGAAGTCGTCTCTCGGGTCGCAAAACCCGTCTCCCTTGGTTACACTTATTAAATTTAAGAAAAAGGAACTTTAATTAGGAAATGGATATAAGAAGGATAACTGTTCTTAACTACTGTGTATATATATGTGTGTGTTTGTGTGTGTGTGTATACATATATATGTAGATATAGATATAACTCTAAACAGACCAGAACAAACTACTCTCCCAGCACCAAAAAAAAAACCAAAACCAACCCAACAAAAATCCCCAAACCAAACCAAAAACCCCAGTAGGTTCCTCCTAGTGCAGTTATATTTATGGACAGTGTCAGTGTTACAGCTTGGCTGGCTGCAAGGTGAATTCTCAGTCTTTACCCAGCGAGGCAGAGACAAGGGGGTGAACACTCACGCGGTACAGGATGGAGCCTTTTTCATGGGGGACAAGCAGACACTCTCTCTCTCTCCTTGTCCTTTGTTCAAAAAGAAAGAAAAGCTGGGAGTGGATAATTCCCAGGAATCTCCTTGCAGTCTAAGTCGGTCCCTGGGAAGAAAAGGTCTGCAGTGTGTCCTGAAGCAGCTGTGACTCTCTTCTCTCTCTCTCTGAAGCTCAGGGTGCCCAGAGAAGGAGGGGGAAAGGCAAAGAGCAGAGCTAGAAAAGAGGTCTCACCAGTGTAGCAAGCAGTGACTCTTTTTCTGCAGCTGCCCAAAACTTAAAAGTCAAGTCAGCACACAGGGAAAAACCCCTCCACCCCCAGGTGCTGGGGTTCTGTTTTCTAACCTCCACCACACCATTCAGTTGGAATCTGAAAGTCATCAGCCATCTTTTGTCCTCAGTCCTGGCACTCCAAGCCCAAAACTTTGTGTTGGTAGGGTGAGAAAAATTCTCTGAGGGACTCCTCCCAACACCACGTTCCTTTGTTTGAACCTTTGACAAATATCCTGAGAAGTGACTCATTGTCTTGGGGGAACTGGTAAAATGCCAACTGCCCAACACAGAGCCAAAGTTTCCCTCCCTCTCCTGCTAAAAAAAGGGAGAAAGGCAAAAAAACCCCTCAGAACAGGTTTAAACCTAAATTAATTATATATATTTATACAGAAAAGAGAAAAATTAAAAGAAATTGCAATATAACACACACTTACACAAGTTAGATATAACAACAATTTTCTACCTCCCACGGAAAACAGGTTCCATCACTCTAGATCTATAAGCACCCCAAAAGACACTCAGCAAGAAACAGAGAGTATAACAACAAAATGTTTCTTCTTCCTGTTACTAAAACAAAATGCAAGTAGCGGCAGCAGCAGCAGGGCCCACTCCAGCAAGACAGCAGCTGTGTGTCTTGCTTCTACTTCGGCCATGATGGAACTGAGTGAACAACTTCTACTCCTGCATTCATATCTCAGATATGCATCATCTGGTATGAAATATTTCTTTAGTTGCTTCCTTCAGGTGATACCTGTCTCTCCTAATCTACGTAGATTCTCTAGGCCTGCTAATTTGAAGTCTAGCTAAAACTACCACACCCATGTTAGTGGTTCTGTTTCTTAAATTCTTATACTCTCACAATCTCTTAATTTGATTCAGTTTAAATCTGTTATAGACAGAACCAAGGCTTGTGAGTGAGCCTCAAGCATATATTTTCCTGTCCCTATTTCCAGGTGAAGGAAAGCCAGGGCCCAGGGGAGTTCCTGGGCATATTTCAAAGGATTCCTCAGTCTCAAAAAGACTGGGATCAGAGCACAACATTCACTTCTGGAAAACTATAAGGACAAGATCATCACATTTTAAAAATTCTATGAATGTCACCAATATTAATTTTTATTATTCTGTTATTTGAATTAGGGCAGCTTATACAAAATCTTCACCAGAAAGAAACATAGCATTGTCTTGCTACATTTATACAGTTCTAATGATCTTGTATCCCCAAAAGTGGAAGGGGAAAAATAATAGAAAATTATTTACATTATGTACCATTTGAGTGTCTTGGCTGTCATTATAGTTATTGCATCCAAATAGATGCAGAAAGCTTAATGTTTTGCTCTGATCCACTATCTTACTCCCCAAAGACATACTCAGCACTAATGAGTACCTGCATGCTGCAATGGAATTCATAATTACTTTTCATTTAACAAAACCCAGCTAATGTTAATGAAGAGTTTTGAGTATTTCTCATATCTCAATTTACTACTTTGGGACTCTTAATCAGTCTATAAGCTTGTATAGAGCAATGAAGATAAACCCAAAGACTGGTAAGAATTAAATACTTCTAGTGACCCCTAATTGCACAAAGCAGCAGGGAAATAAAAATAAAAAAAACCAAATAAATAAAAATCCACAGCATGATATACCAAATGCCAGATGATTATAATGGAGAATGTGAGTGAAAAGGCTAAGAACTACTTTTTCAAATGCTCAAAGACAAAAGTACATCAGTGAAGAGACTTGAAATTTCATTGAGTAGATGAAGGCAGAGGAAGAAATTACCTAAGAAGAGGAAAAATCCAGACTGATAAAAAGAGATGAAGGAGTAAATTAATTTCACTTTCAGAAAAGGTACAGTTCTATGAAGAAGGTAAATGACATGACAGCTGGGAAAAGGCATACAGGAAACTACATGCACAAATTGCAAATTATAGGTTTCAATAAGTTTTTCTAAATTCCTGACTTCAAGGATGGAAAGGAGTGAAAAATGTAGGTGGGTTAGGATCTAGAATAGGAATATTGACATAGTGATTTGAATGAGCTCAAAAACACTAAACATTTTTCAGAAATCAGTTGAAAACAAATGTAAATTATTACATTGTCAAAACTCTTATCTATGGAAAATTAGTGGTGGTTCTATATGAGCTCCTAGTAATAGTCAAAATACCTTCATGTTGGCAGCCTCATAAGAAATGGAAAAATCCAAACAGCTATAAAACAGTCTTAACTGACTTAATCTAAGAGGATTTTTTTCTCAAGGTCACTCAAGCAACTAATTTGTTGTGAATTGCTCATCAGGCCTTACAATTTTTTTATTTATCCTTTTTAAATTTGTACAAACAAGTTGTTTAGCAAACTATATTTAAGAATATTTGTTTGCTAAGGCTCCTAATGCCAGAGCTATAATGTATGGCACTCTAAATCTTCAACAGTCAAGGCTTGAAAAGTGAGTATAATTGACCAGTTTTACTTTCTACTTAGTGTTATTCTTTCTGAGAAGACCATACTCTTAGAAGAGATTTGAAACACTCTCTGTATTCAATTAATATAACTTTTAGCAGATTTATGCCTCAGTTTCCAATCAACAAACCAGAAATATCTCCTTTTCTGTTTGTGAGAATACATTCCTTTCTCTTGCTCAGTGACACTGTGCAATATTCTACAGTAACATTCGGCAGGTTAATTTATAGGTAAATGTGTAATTACTGCCAGCAATACTGTTAGACAAACATTTTGGTTCTATAAAATTAAAGTGATTTATTATCAAAATCTTTGTAGAGGCTATAAGACAGAGAAAAAGAAAGAACCTAGTTCGATGAAAAATAAAATATACAAAGTAACAGACCCTAACTGCTGCTCCTCCAACTGTTATCAGGTGACTCAGAGGTGTGGCTTCCTCCTTAGCAAGGGATTGAGAAGGCTTGATAAGGGAGGGAAGGGAGGTGCTCTGATAATTTCCTGCTAAGGTTTGGTTGCTGCTCCGCCAACTGTTATCAGGTGAGAAAGAGACGGGGCTTACTCGTTAGCAGGGGGTTGAGCAGGTTTTAAAAACTTCTCTGCGGAGTGTGAGCAACCTGGAGCACGGTGAACAGGAGCAGGCAAACAGGGGTGTGGCACATCAGTTTGCATGGCAGTTCGCACAGACAGGACGAACAGGCAGGGCACAAGCCTAGGTGTTTTGTGGGCTTCTCTCACCCCCCCACCCCCTCAACTAAAGGCAGTCATGGCTTCCAGAAAAATTAAAGCTGTTGCTCCTGTTACCAGTAGAGGTGTGTCAACACAGACAGAATTCTCTAAAAATGATGCAACCACTCAGGCCTCTGGCTGCACAGACTGTTTGAGCCTGGAACTGTTACCAGAGGACAGCGTGAGAAGCACCTGCATGCGATGTGAGCAGGTGAATGATTTGCTGGGTCTGGTGGCAGAGCTAAAGGAAGAGGTGGAAAGGCTCAGAAGCATAAGGGAGAGTGAAAGGGAAACTGAGTGGTGGAGTCACACACATTTGACTTCTAAGGAAGCCCAGCAGGAGGTGGTGAAGCCCAGCTCCTCCTGTCATCAGGCAGATAGAACAGATCATATGGGTGGGGAGGAATGGAAACAGGTGCCTGGTCGTAGAGGCAAAAACACTCCTTCTTGACCCCTTTCACCTACCGGGGTGCCCTTAAAAAACACATATATGGCCCTGGACTCAGAAAGTTTGATGGAGGACAGTCAGGAGGAAGATCTGTCTACAAAGTCTTCTGGTTACCCCCAGTCTGCCAGAGGGATTACAACTACAGATACGAGGAAAAAGAGAAGGGTTGTTGTAATCAGTGACTCCCTTTTGAGGGGAACTGAGGGCCCTATATGTTGTCCAGACCCATCCCACAGGGAGGTTTGCTGCCTTCCTGGGGCCAGGGTGAGCGATATTACTAAGAGACTTCCTAAGCTAATTCAACCCTCAGACTATTACCCGCTGTTGGTTGTCCACGCTGGAAGTGATGACATCAATGAAAGAAGTACCAGGGTAATTAAAAAAGATTTTAAGGTGCTGGCCTGATGACTTCATGGGACACAAGTACAGGTAGTAATTGCCTCAGTTCCTGTGCTAGCTGGGATATAGGAAAGCCCAGCTTAACAATAGGTGGCTTAGGGACTGGTGCTACAGTCAAAGTTTTGGTTTTTTTGACCATGGGGCAAACTCCATGGTGCCTAGTCTCCTCAAACCAGATGGATTTCATCTATCTAGGAAGGGCAAAAGAACTGTAGCCCATAAGTTGGAAGGGTTGGTTAGGAGGGTTTTAAACTAGATTTGAAGGGGGAAGAGACTGAAACTGGGCTCTCCAGAGATAAGCCTAAAGGTGTAGAGCCCAAGTTGAGAGTAAAATCAATGGCTCAGCTCACATGCATGTACATTAATGCACACAGTATGGGAAACAAGTAAGAGGAAGCCATAGTGCAGCAGGAAAACTATGACATAGTTGCTATCACAGAAACGTGGTGGGATGACACGCATGATTGGAGTGCTGCTATGAGTGGCTACAAGCTCTTCAGAAAAGACAGGCAGGGAAGGAGAGGTGGAGGGGTGGCTTTATATGTTAGAGAGTCTCTTGACTCTGTTGAAGTTGAGGTCAGCAGTGACAAGGTTGAGTGCCTGTGGACCAGAATCAGGGGGAAGGCCAACAAGGCTGACATCCTCATGGGTGTCTGTTATAAAACCATCCAACCAGGATGATGAAGGAGATGAATTATTCTACAAGCAGCTGGCAGATGTCTCAAAATCTCCAGCCCTTGTTCTTGTGGGAGACTTTAACCTGCCAGATATCTGCTGGTAGCTTAATACTGCAGAGGAGAGGCAGTCTAGGTGGTTCCTGGAGTGTATAGAGGATAATTTCTTTCATCAACTGGTAAATGAGCCTACCAGGGGTAAGGCCCCGCTAGACCTACTGTTTACAAACAGAGAGGGGCTTGTGGGAGATGTAGTGGTTGGAGGCCACCTGGGGCATAGCAACAGAGATTCAAGGAGAGCCATCATTAAAACCTCTACCCTGGACTTCCGGAGGGCAGATTTTGGCCTATTCAAAAGATTAATTCAGAGCATACCCTGGGAAACAACTGTTAAAAACAAGGGGGTCCAGGAGGGATGGGCATGTTTCAAGCAGGAAGTTTTCAGTGCACAGGAACAGGCTATACCAGTGTGCCAAAAGGCTAGCCAGCAGGGAAGATGACCGGCTTGGTTAAATAGGGAGATTCTGAAGGAAATTAGGGATAAAACGAAAGTTTATTGACTGTGGAATAAAGGGCTGGCTACTTATGAAGAATTTATGAAGATATCTAGGTCATGCAGAAAAAAAAATCAGGGAAAGAAAAATGCAATTTGAAGTTAATTTCGTTAATTCTGTTAGGGATAACAAAATGTCCTTCTATAAATACATTAATAACAAAAGGAGGGGCAAGGGAAACCTCCATTCTCTGTTGGACTTGGAGGGAAATATGGTTAACAAAGACGAGGAGAAGGCTGAGTTACTTAACACCTACTTTGCCTCAGTTTTTACCAGTGAGACAGGTGGCCCTCAAGACAACTGGCCTCTGGAGCTGGTAGACAGAGGGAGGGAGCTGAATACCCCTCCTGTATTCCAGGAGGAAATAGTGACTTACTGAGCCAGTTGCATCCTCACAAGTCTATGGGACCAGATGGGATCCATCCCAGGGTGATGAGGGAGCTGGCAAAAGAGCTTGCCAAGCTGCTCTCCATTATCTTCCAACAGTCCTGGCTCACTGAGGAGGTCCCAGATGATTGGAAGTTGGTGAATGTCACCTCAGTCCACAAAGAGGGCTGCAAGGTTGACCTGGGCAACTACAGGCCTGGCAGCCTGACCTCGATGCCTGGCAGGGTTATGGAGCAGATCATCCTGAGTGCAATCACACAGCACCTTCACGATGGACAAGGGATTAGACCCAGCCAGCATGGGTTTATGAAGGGCAGGTCCTGTCTGACCGACCTGATCTCCTTTTACGATCAGCTGACCCACTTGGTGGATGAGGGGAAGGCCGTGGATGTGGTCTATCTGGACTTCAGCAAGGCCTTTGACACTGTCTCCTATAATATACTTCTGGAAAAGCTGTAGCCCATGGCTTGAAGAAGTGTACCCTCTGCTGGGTTAGGAGCTGGCTGGAGGGCCAGGCGCAGAGAGTGCTGGTGAACGGAGCTGCATCCAGCTGGTGGTCAGTCAGTACTGGTGTTCCCCAGGGGTCTGTATTGGGTCCAGTCCTGTTTAACATTTTATTGATGATTTAGATGAGGGCATTGAGTTCAGCAAATTTGCTGATGACACCAAGTTGGAAGGGAGTGTCAACCTGCTGGAAGGCAGGAGGGCTCTGCAGAGGTATCTGGATAGATTTGTGTCTTGGGTTGCCTGGCAAAATGCCAACTGTCCAAGACAGAGTGAAAAGGGAAGAGGAGGGAGAGGAAAAAAAACTTAAATTAGGTTTATGCTGAAACTAACTATATGTATTTATACAGAAAAGAGAAAATTAAGAGAAAATTAAGAGAAAACTACAATATCATATAACACACACTTAACACAAGTTATATATAACAAGAAATAACCTCCCACTCCCCAGTTAATACAAAGTAAAGTCTATTACTCTAGATTCATAAGCACTCTAAAGGACACCTTGCAAGAAAGAGAAGGTATAACAACAAAATATTTCTACTTCTCTGAACTCAAAAAAATGCAAGCAGCAGCAGCCAGAGCAGGGCCCAGCACAGCAGAGAAGCAGCAAGACGTTCTCCTCTTAGTTCAGCTATGATGGAACTGACCAAGCCACACCCACACACCAGCTCTTACCCCTTCTGAGATGATGTCCATGGAATACAACATTACTGGCTAGAAGAAGTCAGTTGTTAGCTAGCCCAGCCCAGCTCAAGTCAGCTGACAATTCCGGGGCTAGTCTGAACTTTAAAGCCTAAATTTGTGGCCTACTTGACTAAACCATAACAACTTGAGAGATGGGCTGATTGCAATGGGATGAAGTTCAATAAGACCAAGTGTTGGGTCCTGTGCTATGGCCACAACAACCCCATGCAGCGCTACAGGCTCGGCACAGAGTGGCTGGAGAGCAGCCAGGCAGAAAGAGACCTGGGGGTACTAATTGACAGGAAGCTCAACATGAGCCAACAGTGTGCCCAGGTGGCCAAGAAGGCCAATGGGATCCTGGCCTGGATCAAGAATAGTGTGGCTAGCAGGATGAGGGAAGTGATCCTTCCCCTGTACTCTGCGTTGGTGAGGCCACACCTTGAGTATTGTGTTCAGTTCTGGGCCCCTCAGTTCAAGAAAGATATTGAGGTGCTGGAGCGGGTGCAGAGAAGACCAACGAGGCTGGTGAAGGGAATGGAGCACAAGTCCTATGGGGAGGGGCTGAGGGAGCTGGGGTTGTTTAGCCTGGAGAAGAGGAGGCTCAGAGGTGACCTCATCACTGTCTATAACTACCTGAAGGGAAGTTCTAGCCAGGTGGGAGCTGGTCTCTTCTCCCAGGCACTCAGCAATAGGACAAGGGGGCACAGGCTTAAGCTCTGCCAGGGGAAATTTAAGTTGGATATCAGAAAAAAATTCTTTCCAGAGAGAGTAATCAGGCATTGGAATGGGCTGCCCAGAGAGGTGGTGGATTCACCATCCCTAGAGATTTTTAAACGCACATTGCACGTGGCGCTGAGTGCCATGATCTAGTAAATGGACTGGAGTTGGACCAAGGGCTGGACTTGATGATGTCGGAGGTCTTTTCCAACCCAATCGATTCTATGATTCTATGATTCTATGATTCTAACTCTTGTCTGTAAATATCTATAGGTAAATGCAAAGAATGAGGCTAGTTAACTGCAGGGGTCAATGCTAGCAAAGAACAGTTTGGTTTGAACTGGCTGCTCATGCATTAGGCCTAAATTCAGAAGGATGTTTTAAGGTATCAAAAAAGCAAGGTTTAGTAACAGCTTTCTGAAATGCTATCAGAATAACAGAGGAACAAATTCCCAAGTCTCCTGGTCTTGTGGATTCCTCTTCCCCTGGATACAACCTCCAAGCCTAGGAATATTCAAATACCAAATCAAAGCTCTGTGCTGCTTTCCAAATTGTACTTTCCTGATGCCATCTTGGTAAAAGCAAGCAGGTGATAATAACACAATCTCCAAAATGGGTGCCCATAGTTCATAACTTTGTTTCTTGATCTTGATGAAAATATAGTGATCATCTAAGAAAGATGTGAATCCTCTCTGGGGCATTTCCAAAACCATTCAATGAACTCTGACTGTTTTTTAAAACCAACTCCTGCCTTAACTAATATCTGCTTCAGTGCCCAAAATATGAAGCAGACTTTTAGATACAGAGAATAGAATGAATTCATTTCTTCAGTATTAAAAAAGGAATCCAAAATTTATTATGTACATAAATCTTCCATGAAAGAAAGAATCAAGAAAGAGAGAGAAATATCATTTTATGATATTGCAGTACTGAAAGAGGCTTAGCATAATTGTGACTAGCTGGGTAAAGAAACCATGACAGAGTAGTTGTATCTGACCTACTCTTTGTATTCCAAATAAAAATGAAAAATATAAGAGTGAGGTAGTTTTATGGGATGATCAAAACCAAGAATTTTGAAGATAGGATGAAATAACATATCAGTAAATCTCTCTATAAAAACACAGGCAGCTTCTCTGCATAACTAGTATAGTCAGTGAGGGAAGATTTCTCCTCTGTTTTCCCTTTGCATTGTTCACTTATATAAAAAAAACTAAGTAATTCAGAGATGACAGTGAGCACTGTGAGTTATGTTTTGTCAAAGATACCCTGGTGCAGAGCAGCGTTCTCAATGAATGAATAAATAAATAAATCCTTAGGAATAGAATAGAGATGAACTCTGGCTATTTAATTTGAACTGAATTTACTGTATTTTGGTGACTGTGTATGAAACAAGCATATAAAAAGGGCATAGAAGAAGAAAGACACTTGGATTCTGGGGGCAAAAGAAGGAACAAGGATAATATCCTGCTCACAAAAAACCAACAGTGTCACCATTATGGTAAAGGCAAGGAAATGTCTTCAGGGACGCAATTTACCATGATTTGATAGAAACTAACACAGTATTGAATGTGCACACCAGTTAAAAACCCTGCCATTGATACGATAGCAGTGGCTAAAGACAATAGGGTGTTTTTCTGTTTGCTTCCAGATTAGTAGAGACTTAAGAAGTTCTCTCAGTGTGGTATTTTACTGAGGAAGGAGTAACTGAATAGCAAAGGCTTCTTTACAAACAATAGTAGCGTAGCTTGACATAGATTTCTTGACAAAGCTGCTCAGTATGTACAAAAATAATATAAAAAATAACTTCAAGGTCATTAAAAAACTCAGATGAAAAATGAAATACATTATTTGCTTCCTATGAGTTAACTTGCTACACTGTAAAGAAATCAAATGGAAAATCAGAATTCTCCACTTTTAAAAGCTGAAATTGTTTTAAGATAATTATTTACTCATTTTTGGAGGGTTGGAATCCCTACAATTGGTTGTTATGGGTTTAGCCAGGTGGGCCTAAATTTAAGTTTTAAAGTTCAGACTAGGCCTGAAATTGTCAGCTGACTTGAGCTGGGCTGAGCTAGCTAACAGCTGACTTCTTCTAGCCAATAATATTGTATTCCATACCATACTACATCATCTCAAAAGGTGTAAAATCCAGTGTGTGGGAGTGGCTTAGTCAGTTCCACCATGGCCAGGCTACAAACTGGACGTGGTGCAGGTCCTGTCTTGGAGTAGGCCTTGCTCCTGCTGCTGCCGCTGCTTGCATTTTGTTTGAGTTCAGAGAAGTAGAAATATTTTGTTGTTACTCTTTCTGTTTCTTGCTAGGTGTCTTTTAGAGTACTTATAGATCTAGAGTAATACACTTTGTATTAATTGGGGAGTGGGAGGTTATTTCTTGTTATATATTTATATAACTTGTGTAAGTGTGTGTTATATTGTAGTTTTCTCTTAATTTCCTCGTTTCTGTATAAATACATGTAGTTAGTTTCAGCATAAACCTAGTTTTGGAGGGGGTTTTTTCCCTTTCTCCCTTTTCTCAGCTGGAGGCTAACTTTGTTCTTTGGGCAGTTGGCATTTTGCCAGCTCAACCCAAGACAATGGTGCAGAGCTGCAGTGGCAAAAAAAGAAATTGGGAAAGTTCTAAAAATCTTCTCACTGAGCTTCAACCAAGTTTTCAGCAAAGACTGTGACTTGTAGACTATCCTGTTAGACTGAGATAAAGCACATTCAATAAGCAGTATGCTTCACTTCATTATCTCGTGACTGGGTTTCCTCAAGCACTCTCAGAGGGTGAAAAAGTTTAACCCTCTAAATGCCCTTGGAAAAGTGCATGCACACACATACCTATACACAAATACATCCCTGCACACACAGTCCCTTACCTGGACACTGTGAAAACTTCACAATTTTCATTTTTATCCAGGAGGATTTTGACACAAAGAATGGATTTCATGACCTTCAGCTTAGTCTTATATTCTTCAAAAGGATAGAGCCCCAAATGAAAATGGTTTTAATCTAAATAAAGTTTTAAAATAAAATATGTAAAATGTATTTTATTGATAGCTTATGTTTACCACTTTAAAAAGATATATATAATCAAGATCTTTGTAAATGTAATAAAGCTGGAAGAGAACGGAAAAACCTTGAGGGAAACAGCAGGCTCAATTAAAACTTGAAGGAAGACTGACTCTGAATTTAACATAAAATGAAATGTACCAATATGTCTATTTTGGGCTTTTCTGGTCTTGCAGTTTACTCTATATGAGAGATATGCTGCAGGCCCTAACTTCTATAAATGTTATATTTAACTGGAGTGTCATGATACACACTCCAAATACTATGAGATTCATATCTTGCAGACACAAATGCTACCCAAACTTAATTATCATCAGACTGTGGAGAACTCTTGCTTCTATACGTTTTAACAGGTATATAATTGTGTCATCTCTATAGGCATTTGAAGTCATGCTTTCATTTTAAACAATGTAAATCCCCAAAACATTATTATAACCTTATTATCTCATCTGCCTGTTTGTTTTCCATCGCTTTCAGCACTGCAAACTTTCTATTATTTCAAGAAGAGAAGTGCTAGATTTTGAATAGTGATAAATACCCTTGTGGTACTCTTCATGGAAATAATATATTCACTTGTACTTTGCCTGCACATAATGAATTTCTTGATGATAATCATCTACTACTGATACAGAACTCTCCACTTGAATGAAACTTTATAAATATTTGTTGTAGTTTGGGATTATTATGTAAATTCTCTCCCCTGCCACTAACTGCCCATGCCAGCAGTTAACAAAAAGGAGCAGTTAACTGCTGAGCACCTGGGTGGGGGCAGGTTTGTCTCTTTTTGTTTTGGGGACAATTTTTCCATTTTTAGCTCGGTGGAACACGGGAGCAGTGTGGCCGAGGAGGGCAGCTGCTTTGCTGGCCACTGCTAGGGTCTTCTTGCTGAGACGCTGCTTTTCGGCTCGCCACGGCTGCTTTCTCCTGGTTCCTGCATCTGGGGTCCGGCCTCTGCTTCGGTCTCACTATCGCCTGCACCGTCACGGCCTGCCTGCCCCGGCTGGGGCAGTGACCCGGGAGAGAGAGAGGTTCTGCAGCTGTTTTTTCTCCAAGACACGTGGTGGTTCCCCACTTTCAACTTTCTTTTTTCTTCATCTGGGACAATAGACACAGAGTCTGGGAACTCATCCTGCTGCCAGCCGGACTGTGACTTTGACACTTAAGTATAACTTTCCTCCCGGAGGAAAACCTGCTGGGTTTTGTTGTTTGTTTTTTTTTTGTTTTTTTTTTCTTTTCCTTGTGGTGTTGGGGAAGCGGTTTGCACTAGTCTGTTCGCATATATACATACATATATATATATATATATCAGTTAAGAACAGTTATCCTTCTTGTATTAAAATTCCTTTTCTTAAATTTAACAAAGAGTGGTGTGATTATTGTGGAGGAGGCCCTCTCCCCCACTTGTGGCTAAACATTTTGGTTTTTTCCCCTCAAACCAAGACAATATTAAGGGAGACAAATTCACTGCCTGGAAGAGCTGACAATTTAAAACAAGAAAGACAATATCCATTTCTTACAACAAAAGGAAGGAAAAGAATCAGCTGAAAGACTTGCAGTTCAGCCATTTAATAATTCCCATTGTTGCTTCAAGTATCTGTTGTTCTGGACACCAAAAGGGAAAAATATTGTCAAATTCTGCAATGGTAATTCCTTATGTGAAGCTTCTAATTTCACAGAATTTTTGCATTTATCCTATTCCAGTATTTTTTGTTGTTTACTGCAGGATAAGTCCCATTGATTTTAATGGAAATTCTCAGCGGAGCAATCTGGAGCAATTGTACTGTTCACAGTAAGACTATCAGAATCTCCTTTGTAACCATTGCAGCTCAGAAGCACTTACACACAGAACTTCAGCAGAAAGGATTTCAAGTATTCTCTTATTAGATCAAAGAAATAGTTTTTCACTTGCAGGTGTCAGAACTATTTGTACTTTTGACAACTTGCTGTTCCAGATTTGTAGATGATTGGTGAACAACACATCATATAATCACAAAAGGCAGGAGAAGAGAGAGAGCAGAGGAGGTAAAAGTGATTCTTTGTCAAGGGCAGTACTGAAATCAAGAAGGATAATCTAGAGGCACACACTTTAAACTGATCAAGGAATAGCTCACTAGGAGACTTCCTTTATACCACTCTTGAGGTAGACAGAGGGCAGAAGGCAGACAAGAAAGACTTGAGGAGACAGATGCAGGGAAAGTGTGTGCAGCACAAAGGTTTTCAAGATAAACAACAGGGAACAAAAGAGGAAAAAAGTAACCTGAGACTCAGGTGGGAGCTAGAGAAGTTTTGTTAGCATAAGATACCACAAAAGTAGACTTTTAGACATTGTATGTACAGGCTGAGAGAAAGGTAAGAGCCTCCAAAATATGTGGGAGAGGAGGAAACTGAAGGGAGAGGTGACACTCCTGGTAGTAAGATTCAAGTGGACCATCCATTCTGACACTTTGGTGAGCAGTGACAAATAGGAAGAGGTAGGAGGGAAAGAGAAGAAAGGTTCAGAGATGATTTGGTGCATTTCAAAACAGGAAGAGATATCAGAAATATTCATATAAATTTTGTATGGAGACATCAGTTTTATGACCTGCATGGGAGGGAAGGAGAGCAGACTCTATCTTTTTGTGTTTGTGGAGGCATTGTTATTTTTATTATTCTAATGTGTGATTATGCTTCCTTAGAAGGGTGGTGATAACTAGGAAAAGATTTTGGAAAGGTTTCTCTGAATGCATCACCTGTTTGTTGACTAGAAGTTCCCAACACCAGTGAGGAAATAATCAAGAAAGCATACTTAACACATGCTAACAGCCTTGTGTCCTTGACATTCTGCATCACTGCAAACAGACAAACTGCAATTCCACTGAAATACATGCATTAATGTTAAAACAAAACAAAACATAAAACATGAAATTTAAAACACAACTGGCCATATGTTCTGGTTGTTCATAATAAAAACCCCTTTAGTTGGCTCCCTTGCTTCAGAAAATGAGAGCTATTAGAAAAGTTCCTGCTGTGACAGGGAAACTTAAGTGACCACCTTTCATCACAAATCAGAAGAAATTGGTCTGTTTTCATGTCTGCAGCTAGTGCAATTAAATCCAAAGGAAGAATGGATTTGGAACACACATCTTTAACAACTTTATTGATGGTTTAGATGAGGGGATTGAGTCCATCATTAGCAAGTTTGCAGATGACACCAAGTTGGGAGGGAGTGTTGACCTACTGGAAGGAAGGAAGGCTCTGCAGAGGGACCTTGATAGTCTAGAGAGATGGGCTGATTCCAATGGGATGAGGTTTAACAAGGTCAGGTGCTGGGTCCTGCACTTTGGCCACAGTAACCCCTTGCAGGACTACAGGAGAGCAGCCAGGCAGAAAGGGGCCGGGGGGTTTGGATTGACAGGAGGCTGAACACGAGCCAACAGTGTGCCTAGGTGGCCAAGAAGGCCAATGGCATCCTGGCTTATATCAAGAATAGTGTGGCCAGCAGGACAAAGGAAGTGATCCTTCCCCTGTACTCAGTGCTGGTGAGGCCACACCTTGGGTATTGTGTTCAGTTCTGGGCCCCTCAGTTCAGGAAAGATATTGAGGGACTGGAGCAGGTCCAGAGAAGAGAAACGAGCCTGGTGAAAGGACTTGAGCACAAGTCCTATGAGGAAAAGCTGAGGGAGTTGGGGGTTTTATAGCCTGGAAAAGAGGAGGCTCAGGGGAGACCTTGTCACTCTCTACAGCTACCTGAAAGGATGTTGCAGCCAGGTGGGGATTGGTCTCTTCTCTCAGGCAACCAACAGTAGGACAAGAGGGCATGGGCTTAAGCTCTGTCAGGGGAGGTTTAGGTTGGATATTAGGATGAAGTTCTCTGCAGAGAGAGTGGTCAGACATTGCAATGGCCTGCCCAGGGAGGTGGTGGATTCTCCGACCCTAGAGGTTTTTAAGGTGAGACTGAACATGGCACTTAGTTCCATGTTCTAGTAATCAAAATGGGGTTGGATTAAGGGTTGGACTTGATGATCTCGGAGGTCTCTTCCAACCCAACTGATTCTATGATTCTATGATTCTTAAAGGGCCTGGCTGTGACCAGGCACAAGCTGAATACTTCTCAAAGCCAGATCTTGTCCATGACTTCCCATGTGCAAGATCAGAATTTACTGTTTAATGATAATTTTCTCTTTCTTAAAGTAAGTTACAAAAATATGTCTTTCTACCTTTTATTTCTGCCTGTGAAGAAAAAAAAAATTCTTACTCATATTTAGAAATTTTGTCAATGGTAAAAGAAATGTAGATTGGAAAAAAATAAAACCTTCAAAACTTCACAGTAATAAAGCCAATGCAGAAATGGGAAACTTTTGAATAATTAATAAAATGAATGTTCTACAATGAACAGTCAGAACTAATTCCAAGTTTGATATTAACAAGTAACTGCATTTATTTGCAACAACAATGCTTTCCACTGTTTTTTCTGGGGACAGTCTTCATCTATAGTCTTATATTAAACAAAGATTGGATTATGGTCTTCTAAGCAATATCCTTATTGATGTCAATTAAAATTAAATTAAGAGATAGGGGAAACCATTCAAATAACATCTCAATTAGATATGAAAGATTCACATACAGTTCATACAGTGACACTTGTATGGCAGGCAATTTTTGTAGAAACGGTTAAAATAATCTAGGTCTTTTAAATGCATCTAAGATGGTGCTTGGTTCCTTTACAGCTACGATTTAAAGGCAGCTTTGATGACAAGTCACTTCAGGAAATGTAGACACTTTCACTTAAAGACTATGTGAAGAGAAAGAGTCTTACCTAACTACTGTATGATACAATATGGAAGTCACTGAAGAACTTTCTAGAGGCCAGTCATAGCTTCATCTTGCTAAGAGTTTTCCTAAATTGTTTCTATTTTGTTACAGAAACATTTATAAAGTACTAAAAAACCCCCACAACACTGCAAGACTGACTTAAGGTACATATGACTGTCACCAGCCCCAGTTAAGTATTCTTGCTGCTGGAGAAAGTAAATGCACTATACAGCATGGCATGGATCACTGGACAGCAAGTAGTCACTTTTGCTAAAGGTATGCTTGCTGTGCAACTACAGTGGCCTTCCTGACAAGGCTCAGGTTGCAGCTGGGAAGAAGACAAAAGACTTCTGCCTATATAAATCTGCACAAGGCCACCAAGGGTACCAGAGACAGTAGAGCCTAAGGTCCCAGGACCTCTGTACGGCTTGAGGAGCATTAGGTCCTCCTTCTGAACCTTGCAATAAATATCTGTGTACATCCATGTGATGCATTCAGAACTACACACTTCCCCCTGAAGGACATCCACCAGCACCACTGCCCCAAACTCTTCTCATCAGGCAACCATCAGCATTCAAGAAACCTTTAGTGAAATGGAAAATAAATAACATATTAAAGCAAAACTAGATCAGAACTTATTTAAAGACTATCATTACCACTTCATCCGAGAAGGAAAACACAATGCTGTCAAAACCAGGTCATATGAAAACCTTCATTTTAAATTGCTCCTTTGGAAGCAATGAGACACTGGACTCTAATTTTGGAATTTTTTTTCATTCTGTACATTACACTAGTGCAGAGGCCAGCTGAAAATAGGTGATATAAAACATTAAAATGTTTCAAGGGCCAGGGAGCCAATGTCATCTACAAACATTAGCATGTGATCACAGACGGACACATTCAATGGATTTTATTTGACAGAAGTAGTGACAGCAGTGAAATTCAGAAGTTGAAACAACTTTCAGGGAATTTGAAAATTAAGTAGCACATATAAAATATCATCCCACAGACGTCTAGCCTAATGGTACCACAAACTGAGTACTTCCTTCCAGTTTAGCTGGAAGGCAGGCAGAATGCAAAAGATGAAAAGCAATAGTGACATGAAGGTTAACACCATGTCACAACAGATGTACCACAGCAAAATGTGTCAAATGAGGCATTTGCTCTTGGGAAAATAGAGTGGTATCATTTAATATAAATATATTTACAGAATTTGAGATTTCTTTGCATGTATTTAGACACATGGCATGCACACAAATTGACCTTAAATGTATGCTGAATAAATATACCACATCTGTGAGCACATCACATGATCTAAATCAAGCACTTCAAATAGCCCAGAGGGATGTGAGCATCATTGGAAAGCTGACGAAGTCACACAGTTTTCTTTCCAAGTCTGTTAGAAAATACGGACATTGAGCATGTTACATAAGAAATTCAAATCCAAGTGCATCTAAAAAGTCTTCTTTTCAATCAACATTGCAGTTTTTCAGCAGAAGTAATCAGAGAGGCCCTTGGTGGTGCATGTGGCCCCTTCCATGGGCTGGTAGAGGGATGCTCCTCTCTCCAGGGCTCAGCCAGCCAGGGTGCGCATGGGCTATTTGACTCCCACACCAGGGCACTGTCACAGTTACTTTGTTTCTGTGTCCCCTCCAGCTCTGAATACTCTTCTCTCTGAATTTCTGACTCCACAAGTGCCAACATTAGATTTAAAGGGTAGTTAACGGGCTTTTACTTAAAGTCTTGCTTTCACTTGTATTTATAGCTTAATTCATCAACAGATTCTTGTTTCAGCCTTCTCATTTTAAAGCAAGCTTCTTTCTGGGGAAAAGAGATCACAGCTAGAGCAATAAGTTTTGTAATGTTGTTGCAAACAGCATTAAAGGGGAAAAATAAAACCCTCTCTGTTTCCTTATGCATGTTTCATTAGCACTAGTTCACTGAGACTCACAAAGCTTTCAGACATGGAAATAAAAGACTTTCTTACTGATATTGTCACAGGTTCTTCATAAGGCTGGGAAGTGGGAACACACGTGACTAAGCAAATCAATGTCCTGAAGAGCTTAAAGTATGTGCTATGGGGCTACCCACAATTGGGATATTTCTCTGAGCTGGAAGACAAGTTTGCAAGGAATATTTAAGCTTTTAAGATGATTACAGGTGACTGTGCAGATATATGAAAGGGTCTAATGGAGTTAAGTACCTAATTTCCCCTGACTTCCAATGCTTTTTAGGCACTTTTCTCCTTATGAGATGCCACAATTCAATTTACCATTTAGCTATAATTTTTTCAGAATACCAAAGTAAAACAGTTTCTTTCAGTAATTCTTCTAATTAAATGTTGTTGACTGAAATATGTTGCATATATCAAAGTTGGGTTTTTTTCAAATCTAACTTCATGATATTATATCTGTCTTTTCCATTTTCAGGTCCGCCGTCCTTAAGTAGAAAGAAATAGAAAACATTTTTATATTTCTGGGGTAAAAATCCTACACAGCTTGTTCCCCTACAAGAGGGCCTGTGAAAACTAGAAGGAACATGTATACTTGTACATTTTTGCAAAGTAATAAAGACTGAGCTCTGCCCCTCAATGAACTGCCTGTTACAAACTTTCAGCTAACTAAAAATTGATCAGCATCTTATGCATCCATGCTATGGACTTTTTTCACAACCTCTGGGACATGCGACTTCATCTCTAATCACTTAACAAATAAATGGTTTCTACCAGGCAGCCGTAAAGTGCTTCTGTTTGTTTAAAACCTTGCCATCCTTGAGAACACAGAAAGCACAGGAATTGCCATATCTGATCAGCTCAATAACTCATCTCACGCACTATCTCACTTTCAGCCCTTGCCAGTACCTGAAGGGAGTGTGATGAAGCTGTTTTCAAAAGGATGCTGGTTATCACTCTGCAGTGTGCCCAACATGTCATTTCCAAGGAAGCAAACAGGCTCATCATCTTATTCAAATTACAGACAGGAGGAGATACAGTCATCATTTAGAACCTGCAGAATTTCACTAGTTGAGGAACAAAATGTTTCAGTTGGCATGAAATGTGACTGAATGAAAAACGCAAATCCTTGCTGCATTGAGATCAATTGAGTTACAGTCATCTGAGAATCTGCTTCAAATCACTAAACTTGGAAGCTTCAAAAAAGATTCTTTTCTTTCTTTGTTATTTTTTAAATGTAGACAGCCATCTAATAAATTAATAATATTTTAGGGTAAGTTCTTTAGTAGGTTGTCAACTATGATTTACTATTATTCTCAGGAAGATCACAAAAATATTTTGAAAGCAGACAGAAACTTTTAGGGAGGCATTCACATTAGGAGGCTGTAGCAGTATCTTAAGACTTCTCTTTTTATAGAGAATATTATCAAAAATTTATTTCTATGCTTATTTCCATTTTGCAATAGAAATAAGGTACCTGTTACGGACACATTCAGATTTTATGCATGGCTTGATTATGAAGTTTAAACTGTTACTCTATGACTGTATATAAAAAGAAAAAAAAACACTCAAAAAACCCCCCACAAAAATGCACATATTTAAAAGCCTTTTATATTCTGACACATGGCATGAATTTAAGCTTTCAGAATGGCAATATTTGCCCAGAGCATGCATTTCTTGATCCATAGAAGACAATATTAAATAATACAAAGATTGTTTAAACAATTGCAAGAGCCTCAAAATTTTGCTAAGTCTCCCCAGAGGCTGCAACTTGCATTGGATAAACTAGGCTAAAGCAGTACTGGAAGTAGAAACTCTGTCCCTTTCTTTCCCCCTCTCCTGTCTCAGTCCCCATGAAAAGGTAAACAAAGATGAAATATATGAGGAGAAGAGCTGGAACATCCTCCTGCCCTTCTCTAGTTGTTGAATGGTCTCAGCACCCTTGACAGAGATGAAATATGGAGAGAGAACAATTGCTCCTATTAGGATGAGATGATGTCAGTGCAGCTCAAAGCTATGCAATTAATGATTTTGAGTAAAACCTAAATACTAAAGCACTAAAAACCCCCAAGCAATAAAACCAGTTATTCAAGTTTTTGAAAGCTGGTGAAGACGTTTTCAGAAGGCATGCTAAAATGGCGAGTGATGGTTTCCATGAGTGAATTACTGATAGTGACTGGGAGTTATGCTCCCATATCTCTATTAATATGATGGTTTGTCAGGGCTGTCCTGACTACAGCACTCCAAGTTCCTCTGGACTCTCCAGGCAATCTGCTACAGCGAATCAATCTGCTGCACACTTTATGCATATACAACATTGTGAATGGGGATCTACCACTACCCTAGTTCAAGTCATTAGTCAGAAAGAGAACCTATGAACACATTCAGCCTACACTGCCAAGCCATTCTGAGATGCTGAATTCTGAGATGCTGAATTATCTGAGTAAGATATTTAGGCTCTTTTTTATTGTTACCTGTTAAGTCTCATAAGAGAAGAAAACCACAATTCTTGCTGTGCTAAATCACATAGCCATAAACAATTCCATGATGAAATTAATTATGATCTCAGCAAAACAAACATGAAACAGATCAGAACTGAGACAAACTTGTGCTAGTGCTTTAGCTAGAGCTATCAAGTAAACCTTGAAGAAAATTTTAGTTAGAAATATTTAATAAGATCATTTCTCAGCTGCAGAAACCTAAGGTTTCATGATTCATTTCCAAGATTAACTATTTAGTCAAGTGAGCTGGATTTGCAGATTTTCTTTTCACCCCCAAATTAAATTATGTGTTGACATTTACCTATGAAAGCACTTTGAAGCCTGGTATACATGATTTAAGGTGATTTTCTGCAAAGCCAGGAAAGGCTGTTGTGATTCCTTGGGAGTTATTTATGTCTTTGGGAAATGAACACAGTATGTGCGTGTGTGTGTTTATGTATACATATATAAATATATACATGCAAGTCTGCTTTCTTGAATGGAGGAAGTGGATTCAAGAATAACCTGTCATTTTCTTAATTGTTAATTGAATGGTGTTATGGAGAAACAGCTGTATTTCTATGTTAGATGCAGTGGTACAAGTCTTACAAATAAATATTTTCAACAAAGATTTTGAAAATTTGTGCAATTTTCGACATCTTACAGTAGAAGAACATTTTCTTCTCATCATAAATCATGTATTCTTTAAATGACACAGAGTACGCATCCCCAAAAAAGGAAGGCTTTAAGATCTGTAGCTGTGGGAGTCATGTAGCTACTTCCAAGAATGGTCTAAATAAATTATATGAACATTTTATTTTGACAGAGCACCATATCTCCTTCCAGTACATGCAGTTTTGATACCAGTTTATTATTTTAAGAAAGTGTAAAGGTAACATAGCCGGTGGAAAAGATGCCGCCCACTCTGCAAATGAACTTCTTGAAGACAGAATTAAAGCCATAGTGGGTCACTACTGACAACAAAACATAAATTTCCTTCCTCAAGAAAAATTTCAGTGTACATATCATTCTCTTCCATTTGCTATAGAAACTTATTTTCACAGAATGGCAACTTCTTTCTGGAAGAAATTGCAGTAGGAGAATCCTATCTTTAGGAGACCTCTGAAGGAGCTATTTATCCCCAGATTCGTTCAGACCTAACAATTTAAAGATTAACAATGCACAGTATCTTGAACAGAAGCAAGCAGCAGATGAGAAACAATGATGAATCATAAGGGCAGCTAACCCTTTCAACTGCCAGAAGGAGGTAAGCAACCATAACAAGAACCCAATCTCTTTTCCTTATATCAAGTCTTAAAAGTAAGCTGAGTCAAGAAAACCAGACAAATGCAAATGAATCAGAGTACTGAGGAATTGTACCTTAGAGAGAGCCTACAACTTGAAAGAACAGATTTTGAAGGAGATTAGTTTTCAGTTCATTTCTTAGCCTGCTTTTTTCAAATGGGTTTCCACAATCCACAGGGAATAAAAAAATTAATAAAATAATAGAAAAACTGAAATGATATAAAGATGATAGAAACATTAAGAATTGATAATAGAAAACCCACAAATCCATAGGCAAATGGGTTGTAAAACTCAATTCAACAGGCAGCTGATCGAAGTGAACTTCTCTGAATGAACTTAACCAAACAGAGAAATAGAATCTTGTTTCTTGTATATGGTTAAAAAACCAACCAAACAAACAAACAAAAAACCCCCAAAACACTGCAAACAAAAATCATATGTATTTCTCATCTGGTGAAGCAATTTTAGGTGAAAGATCTTGAAGGCTTCTTTGTCTAGTTTGCCTATATACTGTTTGAAAATAGCACTCCTTTTTTTGAGATTATTTCATGCCCTTGAAAGAGGCTAGGAAGCCCCTTCTTTCAGTTAGTTACTGGTGTACTGGTCATGACCAATGGTTCATAGCCATCTTCTCTTCAAATTCTTGGAAAGGGCTATTGAACTATTTTCAAGATTACCAAATAATGATAATTTATTTTATTAAAACCCATTAAAAGGAATTTTGTTCTGACTTACCTTCCATTATAGACTACTGAGTAAAGAAAATGCAGTGTCTAAACTGGAAAATAATCTGATACTTAAATTTAGTGTAAAGGAGAAGAAATACACTGTCACATATTTGTTCTCAGAGACAATTCAAATTGGATGTTCATAGTAGCTTCTTCCATGCAGAGAGGCAGTATGGGACAAGACACATACTTGTCTTCTGGGAATTTAACCCAGTTTACAGTCCTCATCCTGGATTATTTGTTAAGATTAATAAAATTTAATAAGATATATTCTGTACCTAATAAACCATTTCATTCAAATAATTATTGCATTATTAAACTAAAATTGGAGCAATAATAGTATGTGGATTCCTTCATTGAACTCATTCCCTCTGTAGCAGTTTCATGGAGAAATGTTATTTGAACTAATAAGTTTTTAGTGTAATATCTCAGTAACCATAAATTATTTAAAACTACATCAAATTAATTAAAGTGATAGAAACCAATCTTCATTGAAAGGGAAGGGTATTATTTTCAAGGCGGAAATGGCAAGAACACTCTCTCGTTCAACAAGCTAGTGGGATGACACGTGGAGCATGTATCTCTGTAAAACCTAAAACGTTACACAGTCTACCAAGAATTACAGAATCACAGAATATCCCAAGCTGGAAGGGACCCACAAGGATCATTGAAGTCCAACTCCTGGCCCTGCACAAGACCCTGCCAAAGAGTCACACTATGTTCCTGAGAGCATTGTCCAAATGCTTCTTGAACTCTCTCAGGCTTGGTGCTGTGACCACTTCTCTGGAGAGCCCGTTCCAATGCCCAACCACCCCCTAAGTGAAGACTTTTTTTATAATATGTAACCTAAACCTCCTCTGACACAACTTCAGGCCATTCCCTCAGGTTCTGTCACCAGTCACCACAAAAAAGAGAGCAGTGTCTGACTCTTCCTCTCATGAGGAAGTTGTAGAGAGTGATGAGGTCTCCCCTTAGGAATTTGCTTTCCAAGCCAAATGGATGTGCCTGTAATTTGAGCAATTAAGACTGAATAATGACCTGAGCTAATAAATTTCCCTTCCCATTCATTTATTTTAAAAATACCTGTCACAGTCAGTAGGCTGGAGATCACACAACCAAAAGCAACTATCAAGCACAGAAAAAACAAGCATGCTTTTGTTTCATTGTCCATGATTCAGTCCTGAATCATTTTGGCTGATATTGCTGTCTCAACACTTTAGTTTCATCTTTTGTTGGCCAACAACAACCAAGAATGCTGAGGAATTGCAACACTCCAAAACATCAACAGCACTGCAGAATTAGAGAGAGAGAATCTAACTGAAAAAAACCTAGTGTTTCCTTGAAGTATATCCAGCAGTGTGACCAAGATACAATATTCCCCTTCTCCACTGAGAAGTGAACATATCTAGAGGCAGAATGCCCTCAGGCAAACAGGCTACTTCCTGGACTAAGATAGATCTCTGGACTCAAATGAGGGTTTTGAAATAAAAGTTGCAAGGTTGAGGCACAGAGCAAAGTTGCACATTTTTGAACAAATAGGGACCGTCAGTCTGGTCTGACTTTCCACAAAATAGAGTCATAGTATTTTACTGACTGCTGAAAGGTTTGCCTTTTCTTGGTACTGCAACACAAGAAATAATCTTTCCAGCGTGGCAGTGGATGCTTGTCTAATAAAGACAGAAATTGCCTTTCCCTAGCACGTAGCAGTTACAAGTATTTATAGCTGTTACAGGAATAGAGATTTGTGCATTTCCTTGACACTGGTCCAACATTAGTACATTTGACACATCAAAATTTGAAACATTATTACAGGCTTTAAAGAGAAAGAGAGACTATAACATTTTTGAGGCATCCTTCATAGACTGGCTAAAAAAACACAGTCCAAAAGCAACTAAGCAAACAAAAAGACAGACTTTAAATGCTTCCATCTATGAATCTATCCTTCATATCAGCAGACTTTTTCAGCTTGGAATTAGAGTTATTTGTTAAATCTCAAGCTCCGAGTAAAAATGTCATACTGAAAGAGGAGATCCACAGATGAAGAAGTAGTGACACAAAAAACACACAAACAAAATACAAATTAATGGCATGTTGTTAAAAGAGAAGGGAAATATTCTCACTTTAGGTATTGGGCAACAGAGGTCAATCTTATTTTATCAAAGGTGAATTTTGCTTATAACAGCCATGGGAAAGCACCTTGCTACAGGTTACCTTCATAAGAAGAGAAAATTAAAAACAGCATGTTGGAAAACCTTTCACACTTTTTCCCTCTGTGTCATCACCCACCCAACCCATCCCCAATTTAATTTTATAAATGCCTGCTAACAATGGCTCTTAAAAAGTTCAGTTTGATTCACTTAAGTGGAAAAGGAGAGTTCAGAGGTTCCAACTCATCTGTCATGTTACAACTTATCCGTCTTTGGTTGTTCCTGGCTCTTACAGGCTGGAAAATCTTACAGCTTTTGAATGGTATGGCATGTGGATCAATTAATTTGTAGGTGGGTCCTTGAAGCTTTCTTGGATCAAAGCACATCTAAACTGTTTGTGTTAGTTTAAAGGCAAACTGGTGGGAGAAAAGAACTCAGCTCAAGAGAGATTACAAGTGAGAGTTACGATTTACTAGAAAGATTACAATAAATACAATGATAAAGAAAAAAATCGGTCTTAACCCACAAAAACCAGATGTATAACCCAGCACTCTGGGACATGAGCAGAGTGGTGTTTGTTAGCCCCTGTGCTGAGTGCCATGTGGTCCCCCTGAGTACAAAGGAAAGGAGAACCTGTTGGTGAGGATGATGGTCGCAGTCTTGATGAAAGTCACAGTCGAAGTCCTGTTGAGATTCTGGTTCTCCTCTGCATCTGATGAGTGGCACCCCAAATCCCAAGCCCCCAAGACTATATATGCCCAGGAGGGAATGCCCAGTGCCTCCCCCAGGGCGAGGAGTTTCACAACTCGTGATTTAACTCTGTGAGTCATGGGATATTTTTGGAATCATTTATGGCCCATTAGAAGACATGACCTCTCAGGCTGGGTATAAGAATGCTAATGTCTCCCTGGAGAGGAGTTATCACAGCTGAGTCATTGGTGTGAAGACTGAAACACTCTGCTGTCTCCCAGAGTTCTTTAGCTCCCAGGTTGTAGCCTGAGGTGTCAGGTGTGCCCTGAGCAGCTTCTGCAAATGATACATTATTGACTGTTCCTCAGAAATGACACAGAGGGTGTAGAATACACAGTTCTGGTTATACCAGTTTATCAGTGATAAACTGATCCCAGCCACTGTAACTAGGACACTGATTTAAACCAATAAAAATATATTGTAATTTATAAGCTGAGTATAAATGATGTGTTGGAATGAGAAAGTAGTTCGAGCAAGATAATTAATGCTTTTACAGACAATAACTGGGTTGAAACTCTTCACATAAAAACTAGACAAAATCAGTTTGCAAAACGAGGTCCTCATCTGAGAATTTGCAAACAAAGAAAGCAACACATAACAATTCAGACTTCTTTAAATACCATCAAACAAAAGAAATGCCCAAGCCCAGAGGAAGTGATGAGGTAATAGGGAAGCATCTAATTAGGACATCAACTCTGGTTATACATCTCATTCTCATGCTGACTTGCTATCATTATCAAACAGCTTGGTATGTGTGTTCCAATTTCCTCACGAAATGGACACAATTTTATTTGCCTTTGAAAAGTTATTTTTTTAGATATCAAAATGACCTTTTAAAAGATTGTAAGACTTTGTCTATTAAATTTGATAACAACCTCTAACTTAGATGATGCAGTGTCTTTCTTTGCCCTGCTACTTGTTTCCTGGTTAATCCCAGAAAAGTCACTCTAGTATTTTTATGCCTCATTTCACCAGACAAAATAATAGTAGGAATACTGTAAAGATAGAAGAATATAGACAGTTTTTCCTGTCAGACCTCTGTCTACAACTGTCTGAAAACTGACAGTGCTGCAGGTGCTGTTCTCTGCTTGTGGGATAGTGACATTAGCATGATGTCTCGAGAAGTATGTAACTAATGAATTGAGCATTTTACTTTGATGATATGGCTTATGTTGAGGAGGGCCCATCTGGATCAATATAACTGTTTCTTTTTTTTTTTTTTGCACCTTCAGAGAAATATTTTACAATCACCTGACTACCTGATATCAATTTCAACATGAATACACATGAGGCGCAGCCTTTAATATTTAGGTAGCAGTTCCTGACCACTTGGGATGAGTAGGCCAGTCATGTTTCTCTTCAGCCTTTGAATAAACAGCCCTGTCTGTAGTGTGTGTTTTCAGGTAAAGATTTTTCCATATACCTGCCTATGGTATTCATTTAATTTATGAAATGTATGAAATGTCCCAGTATAAATTCATACATCATCAGTATTTACCCAAATTTATATCAACACCAGGTTCAAAATAACAGTATACGGAATACATTAGTATGCCTCTTCCATCTTGCAGGCAAGAGAAATACATTATAATGCAGACCCAAAAGATCCACATAAAAGTACATTATTTTTGCCCACAAAATGCTTTCTGTTTTGTTCTTCTTAAACAGAGGTAAATTTAAAACTACATTTGCTGTTCTGAGAAGAAGACAAGACTGGGGCTTTGAGAACTTTGTCTCCGTTATGGGAAGATATTCTTCAGATTAAATCTGTCATTGACAAAGACAGAAGCTGACCTAAGAAAGGCTGATGCCTGTTGGGAAAATTGCATGTACCCATAGATGAGACCTGTCAACATAGCTTACATTGATAAGGTCAGACAGATTTCAGAGCTGGTTTTGTATTTTTTGGTTTGGGGGTTATTTTGTTTTAACTGTCTTTGCATTTGGGAAGCTATTCTGATCAGAAGAAGAGCAATTTTAGGCAATAATAACTTTTAAAGAACATTTTGTCTGCAGGATTAATCACCTTAGCACATTTCCAGTAATGTGAACAACAGCCCAAATAACAAATTTAGCATAAACGTAAGGCATACATTGGAAATTATACCAATCACAGGGAAGAGGAAACCCAGGAATTCCAAAAAGCCTCTATGTCTACCCAAAACTTTCTTCTGGAAAACATTGCTTGAACTCCTAGCTGCAATGTTCAAACTTACTACTCTTAATCCAAAAATATCTGGAAGGACCTACTCTGGTGGACATAATGCAGATGAAGCAGGCTCTTTTCCCTCCTCTCCTTCCTCTTGACAAAAATCTACTATCCTCACTGTCATGGGAATTGGTGGTATTGACCCCTGAAAATACTTATCGACCATCTTTTGTTAAACAAGAACAATCCCTCAAAATTACAGATGTTTAATTTTTATGATTTCCAGTTGAAAATGCAGTCCTAGATACTCAGAAAGCAACTAGGAAGCCTGACTGTATTACATTGCTATCCTTGAGAAAGCAAATGAGATAAATGCAGTTTGGCATAGATGTGGTTAGGCATTGTGTCAGTAACCATCCCCTTTCTGTCATCACTTAGGTGGGAAAACTATTACATTGGTATCATAGAAGTAAGTTTTGCATCCCAGTTTTTTTGTCTTATACCGTGGAATTCAGTAAACCCAAGTACTCTATCACATAAAAATGCATAAAAGTTCCTCTACATGAAGCAATAGCCTTATTGGTAAAATGCACATAGCTCTAAAAACATCCCCAAGTGCTGCAAAAGAGAGCACCAGCATCACTAACTAACCCCCAGGAAAGGAGAGAGCTAGCAAGTCTTTAAAAATGAAAAGCACTTGCTCTGGAAAGCTTTTGAAAGGAAGGAATATAGTCATCATCAGAGAGCCAGAAGTGCTCTAATTTGCATGCTTTGGTACTCCTGATCTGCAAATAAGAGCAATTGAAACAGAAAAATGCTACTGGCTGAATACTGTTTTTCACTGGCCCAAAATTCTGATATTTTGTAGTTTAGCAAAAATGTCCCTTAGATATGCAGAGACCACAGATCACATCTGTTGAAATCCAGTGGTTCTCTGGAGACAGCCTTAATAGTCTCCAGAGTTAAAAAGAAGTATGAAAGCAAAAGAAGAAAACTAAACAAGGATTCACAAATGTCACAGGTCGTCAGTCAAAAGACAAATCACAAATCCTCCAATAAAACCTTCCAAAAATACTGTGACTCTAGATGATTCAAATCTTTTGCATACAAAGAGTACACAAAACCAGTGACTATACATGATGGTAACAAAAATTACCTTTTAAAAGTGTTGCCCAACATAAACTATGACTTTTCTCCTGAAGTTGAAATTTCTTGTAACCTTTCCTAAAAGTCTGTTAGGAAATGGACCCATAGGTTATTTTTCCATGTGTTCATGGCTTCTCAATCACTTCTCAATTCTCATGTCTCCCAGGTCAATAAAACAGCCACAAGACCTGCTTTATAATCCTTCTTAAGAGCTGGTCATATGTAAACATTTCTTTATAGGTCTTCCCTTATTTTCCTAGAGGGACAGGATTTCTTTGACCTTTTCTTTAGCCATTTGTACCAATCATGCCATTATTTACAGATTCAGATTCTGACTTTCTGCTACACTTTTGGCTATTGCAACATAATTCTCCATTGTCCATGTTTCTTACTTTTCTCAGCACCCTATATTTATGATATATGATATTTCAGTCAAATACAATGATCAGGGAAACATCAATTTCTCCTGAAATGTTTCTATGCACTTCCAAAGTACAGATTGTCACAGATCTTAAAAAAATCTATATTTTCTATAAACTTAATCAGGTATAATTACACATTCCATCTTTTCATTACATTTTCATGCATGTATATGGGTGAAATAAATATGGAAAGAGAAACACAAAAATACCAAACTCCTTTCATTTTCTCAACTTTTTGATTACTGAATGAAATGTTTTTCCACATCGATATTAGAAGAAGCTGTCTTTTGAATGCAAACCCTATCATCATGCCAGAGTTTGTAACATTCCCTCCACCTGATGACACAGAGATTCACCAAAAAACACCCTGTAAAAGCAACATTTGGGATATTCTTCCGTACTGGTTTTTCCTCAGCATATTTCTGCTCCTCCATTTCATTAATAATAAACAAACTTAATGTTTATTCCTTCTTCATTTCTTCTCCAAAAGCCTCATGTTGTTCCCATCGATATTTTCCTGTGATTGCATTTCCATGTGCCATGCCACAGTTGGGACTATTATTCTTAATGAATCTCACTGTTAGGTTTTTGGTGTTTTGATTTGGTTTGGTTTTTTCCACAGGGTTCTACATTCAGATGACTCAACTTTAGTGAAAGCAGACAGGCAAACTTTTATTCTTCTGTAGGTCTTATCATTATCAGCAACATTTTTCTCTCTTTCCTTCTATCTCCAGCATGCATCATTTGATGAGCTCTGTTATTGAATGACCATGAAAGAAATTGACATATTCCACTATAATATGCAAGAAAAGATGGCTTATACAGAAAACAACTGCATTTAAAAATAATAATTCAGTTTACATAGTAGTTATTACCAGCAGACTTTTTTATGCCATTCCTTTTGTTTTCAGGTTTCCACTTCCCATCACATGTGATTACACTTCTACTGAAAATTTTTAAAATACAGCACTATAAACACCCACAGTCAACAACAAAAAAGATCTGTTTCCTAAGTGCCTAGGCAATTGAGGACTACTGATAGCCATATGATTAAGAGATTAAATTTGTTGAAGCCCATTTTTAACACCAGGAAATTTGCCTTGAAATAGTGAACTGTTAAAAATTCATCACATCATGTTTTCAAAGGTATTAAGGAAGCAGTAGTTGTCTCTCTGTTGCCTTCCTTGTGCATATCTTTAACAACCTCTCTTTATGTTAAATTCTGATTGCTTTAACAGAAAAAGCATACCTGTCTCAGATATCTGGCCCCTAAGCCAGATCTTTCAAAAGTCACCTCAGAGTGACACTAATTTGCATACATTGTTATAAACATCAGGAATACTTTTGTTTCTGCAAGTGAGGTACTGTCACTAGATCTAAAAAGCTGCAAAACCTTTTGATTTCTTGTCCTGCTTCCCTCATCTCCACTCAGAAAAGCCCTGTTCACCAAAACCTTGAAACTGCAGTGAGCTCATTCCTTCATATCTGCATGGAATAGGGCAGGATATATTTCTATAAATACACAAACAAGGCCTTTAGTTTTTTCTTTTCCTTTTTTTTTTTTTTAATTGGGAGAGAGAAGTAACTTGAAAGCATGACTCAGCAAGTCCTTAAAATGATGTAATTTTATATCCAAGAAATTTCATGTTTGCATATTTATTCTGAAGCATCAGATGGTAGCTCTTGGAAGGAGATGAAGAATTAGGATTCAGCCATAGCTAAATGTTCTGGAAAATTAATGTGGATTATAATACGGATAAAAAAAGTACCAGAGGTGGCATACATTAATGCATCAATCCTATCTATTTTAAAGTGAACTCAAGTAAGAACCACACAAACGTAAGACTATGACTTCATTTTCACAAACAAGGTGTAATTTCAAAGCAATATAGAGGTTCTTCAATGAATGGGAATCAATCCCTGCTTAAACGTTATGGTACTGCTAATGTTTACTAACCACAGTAATTACTGGAGTGCAAGTTCAAAAGCAGTCTCTTTGAGCCTACAATCTGATGAAAACTGAATTCCTAGAAGCTTGTTTGATGTCAGCATGAAGAAGATACAGCCTAATGCTACTCTGAAACTCTTAAGGAAAGCTCAGATTTCTCCCCCCAAAGGAGTTTTAAATATCTTATTTCACATTTCCTTAAAGGCTTGAGAATTCTAATTAAACTCCTGATGATCCGTAATTGAAAAGCATCGTCAATACAGAGATTCTGAGTACATTAAAGAAAGAATTTATGAGTTTGAACCTGTGTCCCAGAAATGGAATGTGATTCAATGACAAAAATGCAAGTTTCTGCATAATAAGCAATAGAGAGAATTACCACTACATGATGGAAGATCATTAAGTGGCAACTACAGAGGGGAAAATGTGATAGAGTTAATAGCTGACTATAGTGAGGGTGTACCATGCATCTTGAAGCTCTGAAGCCCTGCTATTCTAATAACAAATTCTCAAGTCCTTTTACAGAATCTGCAACAGTCCTCTGCAGATCAGAAAAAAATCCTCCAAATTCTTTAAAATATTAGTATCTCTGTGAGGCGTATCATTAAGAGGAGGTAGTCACGACCTACTAAAACATGATTATAATGGCAATTACTGCAATGTCCTAAAATGTTTTATTTCCTAGTAGGTACAGAGAAGGTAATTTGGCTCTGATCATTGTCTCATGAGAACAATATCTGCAATTAGAATATCTGCACAGGATGCAATATAGAGACTGTAATACATGTAATAAATAAAAAGGTGCAATTTTATCTGATTTCAAAGGTCTTCAGAGACATTTTACCTGTTTGAAAAACATTTATCTCCAAAACAAATAACAATTTTCCTGTTTATGATTATAGGCTCTCTAATAAATATATTTTTTTTTACCTGGTGTAGATTATCCCAGAACAATAACATATCCTGTCCAGGTTTAGCCTAGTTCTTTCACCAAGCTCGAACTGCCCTTCACACCCCGCCCCCCACCCCCACCGCCCCTTCCTAAAGTCTTCCCAGCAAAGGGGAAAAAAAATGAAAAGGAAAAAAGCAAGAACTCAAAAGAAACCAAACTGAATTAAAACAGAAATTATATTTGCTAACATCTACAACCACGTATGCAATTTGTACACACTATTTGGGCTACTTCCCCACCCCCCCCCACCCCCCCCCACACCAGGGGAAAAGGGCAGAGGGAACAGGTAACAAGGAATAAGGAGGGACAAAAAACAAAACAAAATAAATGAAACAGATAAATACAATCAAAAACTTTAAAAAGGAGTGGAACAGGCAATGATACAGTCTCACCACGTCCCGGGCTAGAAAACCAACTGAAGAAGGGGACCGTCTCGATTCCCTCTGCTCCCCCAAGCCTTGCCGGAAGAAGGAAGACTAAACTACTTCCTATCTCCCCTCCTCCTCTGTTACGTGGAAAACACGTGTGGAATACTTAATGTAATGTTCACTTCCTTAGTTACATCTGGTTACTAAGGAAGCCATGGATCAAATCCATCACATTTTCCACCCCTTATTCCACACTAGTCTTTTTTACGCAATCTTTGTATTTTTGCGTTTGCTTATATCTTAAGCATATATACATATATATATATATATATATGTAGATCTCTTATGTAGTCTTTTGAGACAAATGTTTTGCTATTAAGGATCAGCACTAGTATTAATTCAGCTTGGATTCTTTGCCTTTTGGTTACAGCCACAGTTCTGAGTTCAGGACTGGTTCACGGGTTAGGGCTGTTTTATTGTTGGACACTATGGGATACCAGTATCAGCTTTGTTTGGGTCTCTCTTATCCGGTGTCTGGTTTCCTGCAAAACACAACTCAAAGCACATAATTAGCTTTTCCTCAAGGCTAAGTTGTCTTGGGGCACACACTGGATCTCGCCATTTTTTCTCATTACTTACTAGGTGTTTCCGGACTCTTGAGCAAAAACAATTCCACGAATGGGTTTGTCTTGGCTTAAGGGAGGAGCAATTCAGACAGATTTCCTTAGCATGCTTTTCAGGTGAATTGCTGGAACTTTGTCTCTATCTACCATGTAGAGGGATTCTGCTTGGGCAGGATCAGCTCGATTGACAGAGCCTTTAGTGTCAACCAATTAGGTGGCCTTGGCTAAATGCTTATCCCAGTTCTTGAAAGTTCTTTCACTTAGTGCTTTCAGAGTCGCTTTTAACAGTCCATTGCACCTTTCAACTTTTTTAGCAGCAGGTGCATGATATGGAATGCGACATACCCATTCAATACCATGCTCCCATGCCTAAGTGGCTACTAGATTGTTCTTAAAATGAGTCCCATTATCTGACTCAATGCGATCTGGAGTACTATACCTCCACAGGACCTGTTTCTCAAGGCCCAAAATAGTATTCCGGGCCATTGCATGGGGTACTGAATATGTCTTTGACTATGCAGTGGTTGCTTCTACTATGGTAAGCACCTAGCGTTTACTTGGGCTAATCTGTGGCAATGTGATGTAGTCAGCCTGCCAGGCCTCTCCATATTTATACTTATCCCAGCGTCCACCATACCAGAGGGGCTTCAACCTTTTTGCCTGGTTAATGGCGGCACAGGTTTCACAATCGTGGATAACTTGGGAAATAATGTTCATGGTTAAATCCACCTCTTGGTCTCATGCCTGTTTATAAGTCACATCTTGGCCCTGAAGCATCATGGGTCCAGCGAGCTAGGAACAATTCTCCCTTTTGCTGCCAGTCTAGGTCTACTTGTGACACTTCGATCTGTGCAGCTCAGTCTGCCTGTCTTATTATCATGTTCCTCATTAGCTCGACTTTTAGGCACATGGGCATCTACATGGCGGACTTTCACATTCAGTTTTTTTACTCTGGCAGTAATGTCTTGCCACAGATCAGCAGCCTAGATGGGTTTCTTTCTACCCCTCCAGTTCACTTTTTTCCACCAGTCTAGCCATCCCTATAGAGCATTCGCTATCATCCATGAGTCAGTGTACAAGTAGAGCCTTGGCCATCTTTCTCCTTCTGCGATGTTTAGGGCCAATTGGATGGCTTTGAGTTCTCCAAACTGACTCAATTCGCCTCTCCCTTCGGTGGCTTTTGCCACCCGTCGGGTGGGACTCCACACAGCTGCTTTCCGCTTCTGGCTCTTTTCTACGATACGGCAAGAACTATCAGTGGAAAGGGCATAGCGCGTCTCTTCATCTGCCAATTGATTATATGGTGGAGCTTCTTCAGCTCGACTCACTGACTCTTCTTCTTCATCTGTTAGACTGAAGTTCCCACCTTGAGGCTAAGTGGTTATGATTTCTAAAATTCCGAGGAGATTCGAGCTTCCAATTTGAACACGTTGCGTAATCAAAGCAATCTACTTGCTCCACGTGGCATTGGTGGCATGATGCTTAGAGGACACTACCCTTTTAAACATCCAGCTTAGCACCGGTAGTTGAGGTGCCAGGAAGAGCTGTGCTTCGGTACTTATTACCTCTGAGGCTGTTCATATGCTTTCATATGCCGCTAAGATTTCCTTCTCCATGGGGGTGGTAATTGACCTCAGAACCCTTGTAACTTCGGCTCCAGAAACTAAGAGGTCGCCCTTGTGTTTCGCCAGTCACTTTTTGCCAGAGGCTCCAGGAGGTACCTTTATCTCCAGCTGTAGAGTAAAGTACATTCTTTACATCTGGTCCCATTTTGACAGGTCTAAGAGCCATGGCATGTGCAATTTTTTGCTTGATCTGCTTGAAAGTCTGTTGTTGTTGAGGACCCCACTGGAAATCATTCTTTTTATGGGTCACAAAATAGAGAGGGCTCACAATCTGGCTGTACTCGGGGATGCGCATTCGCCAGAAGCCTAGGGCTCCCAGAAAAGCTTGGGTCTCTTTCTTGTTAGTCGGTGGAGCCATTGCTACAATCTTATTGATGACGTTGGTTGGAATCTGGCAATGTCCATCTTGCCATTTTACCCCTAGGAACTGAATCTCTCTGTCAGGTCCCTTGATCTTGCTCTTTTTGATGGCAAAACTAGCTTTGAGGAGAATCTGGATAATCTTTTGTCCTTTTTTAAAAACTTCTTCTGCTGTGTCTGCCCATACAATGTTGTCATCGATGTACTGGATGTGTTCTGGGGCCTCACCTTTCTTTAGTGCATCCTGGATCAGCCCATGACAGATGACAGGACTGTGTTTCCACCCCTGGGGCAGTCGATTCCAGGTGTACTGCATGCCCCTCCAGGTGAAAGCTAACTGCGGCCTGCACTCTGCTGCCAAGGGAACAGAGAAAAACACATTAGCGATGTCAATAGTGGTGTACTACTTTGCTGCTTTGGACTCCAGCTCATACTGGAGCTCCAACATATCTGGCACAGCAGCACTCAACGGTGGTGTAACTTCATTTAAGCTACGATAGTCTACAGTTGGTTTCCCTTCTCCATCAGATTTATGTACAGGCCAGATAGGGCTGTTGAAGGTTGAGTGACCACCCCTTGACTCTCTAACTTCCTGATCATCTTATGGATGGGAATTACAGCATCTCGTTTTGTACGATACTGTCGCTTATGTACAGTTGCAGTAGCTATCGGTACTTCTTGATCTTTGACTCGGGGTAATCTCACAGCAGAAGGGTCTTCTGAGAGGCCAGGAAGGGCAGACAACTGTTTGGACTTCTCTTCAATCACTGTGGCTACACCAAAAGCCCACCGGTACCCCTTTGGGCCCTTGAAGTGTCCTCTTTTTAAACAGTCCATGCCAAGAATGCAAGGGGCTTCTGGCCCTGTCACAATGGAATGCTTCTCCTATTGGTCTCCTGTCAAGCTCATGTTGGCCTCTACTACTGATAAGTCTTGAGACCTCCAGTCACTCTAGAAATAGAAGCAGACTCTGTACTCTCATGTTCTAACAGCATTAATGTACAATGGGCACCAGTATCTACCAAAGCTTGGTATCTCTGAAGATTCTATGTGCCAGGCCATCGAACTTACACAGCCCAGTAAACCCGATTATCATCTTGGTCCCTCTCCTCCTCCTGGCAGAAAGCAGGGCCCCTTTATTGTTGCTTTTGGTCAGAATATTCTCTATCTGACTTAAACGATGTTCTGTCAGAGGCTCCTCCATCAGAGTTGAGGGAGTTGCTTCCTTTGCTTCCCAGAGACCGATGTTTCTTTTCTGGGGTCTTTGCCTTAACTATGTGGACAGCGTTTTTACCAGCTAATTTCTGTTTTAATTCTTGCAATCAGGCTTCAAGTTTAGAGGTGGGTTCACCGTCTCATTTCTTGATGTTTTCTCATAGTTTATGCAGAAGGGCCCATAACAAACTACATTTACTCTGTGCCTTACTCTTGGGGCTTCCAGTCTTCCCATGTGCAGCATGAGGTGACCGAGAACGAGAACGGGAACGAGAATGAGACCCTTCTTTGTGACCTTTAGAATCTTTTCTTCTAGGGTCTTTTTCATACACAGAGCGTTCAGTATTTCTTTCTACCCTTTCCCCCACTGTAGCCAAGACAATGCCAGAGTTTGGAGGGGTCTTCCATGGTTTCCATTATTCTCTGTATCTATTGACACATTTTGCCTACTTCTACTTCGTCCGCGCTCAGAGGATATGCAGATATTAGACAAGGCAATGTAGGGTGTAGGGGCACCTTTCATTACCTTACTCCACATTGGCTGTGTGCATACAATCTTTTTTGGGACAAGGATGTAACAGTAATCTGGATCGCAATATATGATCCCCAGCATGGCCAACTCCCGCAGATACTGGATGCCTTCTTCTGCAGTGTTCCACTGTCTCGGAGCACTCATAAGATACTCCTTAAATGGGTATCTTGCCCTTACAGCACAGAGAATTTGGATCTAGAGACTGCATGCCATCTCTTCTTTTCTTATTTCTTGTTCTATTTCATGATCTCAGGCCAGAGATTCCAATTGTTGTCCTTCGTGACCTTCCAGCACATGACTACTAGCTCCAGTGTCCCAACATCACACCAGCCAGGTGAGGATTCATTCATCAGGCAACTGATTATAATTCCTTCGTACATCTTGAATCTTTTTTGGAGTCAGTGATTGTGTAATTTTACTTTCCCTCATTATTTCTCATCCATCTTTCCCATGTACAATCTTTTCTACCTGTGTTTTTACTCTTCCGCTCTTCCGTGAAACTCTCTCACCTCCTCTCCGCCCCTCTCACATAGCAGTGGGGACTATTCACGCTGTGAGGATGAGCTTCTATGCCATTCATGCCGTGGGGATGAGCTTCTATGCTGTTAACACCATGGAGAGGGACTCCTACATCGTCCATGCCGTGGGGAGAGACTTCTGCTTCGTTCACGCTGTGGAGAAGGACTCTTACGTTGTTCATGATACCTGATGGATGGCGGTAGCGAGTAGTCTTTAAGACGCTGGGACAAGGGCTTCTCCCAGTCATCTATTCTCTCCAATGTAGGTTTGGTGTGGGGAGGTGGAACCACATCTCCAAGGGAGGATTGAGTCTGGAGAGGTAGAAATGGTTCTTCCTCAGGCTTACGGAAATGTGCTGACTTCCTTTTTTCATCCTCTGGGATCCTGAGTATGTAGTCAGAGTACAAATCATCGAGTGATACTCTACCCTGGGTCACTTGCGCTGTCTCTTTCCTTTTCCTTGACACCCTTCTGCTCTCTTTTGGATGTGTCCCCAGTCCCATTAGGTGTGCCGTGTCTCTTGTGACTACTTCTCCCTCTCTGGAGGCTGCTCTCTCCTCTATTGTGACTACTCTTTCTTCCCTTGCCATCGCTCCTTCCATTGTCACAGCCATTTCTTCCGCTCTCGCAGCTGCTCCTTTGTCCGCTACTGCTCCTTCGTCCGCTACTTCTTGTGTGGACGGAATGGGTTCTTCTTCTTCCCCTTCATTTTCTTCTACACGTTCCAGTTGTGGGGATAGGTCTGTAGGTTTTGCAGTCTCCTTCATCCACGCCTTCTTCTTCTTTATGGGGGCAATGGTAATCTTTGGTTTTGTGGCTTGAGTTTGAGTTCCCACAGAGTGAACAAGAGCTGTGTTGACTTCAGCTTGAGTCTGGGTCTCAGAAACAGCATTGGCCTCATGCTGCGTTTGGACTCCATCTCCTGTGGATGGGACAGGCATATCATTAGTCGTAGCAGTGATATCATTGACTTCCTGGTTTGTAGCTTGAACTCCAGTTTCAGAGACAGCATTATCTTTTTGTTGTATCTGGACTCCATCTCCTGTGGATGGGACAGGAACATCACTGGTCGTAGTAGGGATGGCATTGACTTCCTGGTTTGTAGCTTGAGCCCCAGTTTCAGAGACAGCATTATCTTTTTGCTGTATTTGGACTCCACTTTCGATAGGCTGAACAGGAACATCATGGGTCTTGGACGGTATGTTTTCATTTCTTGTTTTGGCTTCAACCCCTTGAGAGTGGCCCATGGCCAATTGACAAACACTAGCCAGGCCCCAACACAAAGCAGAGAATCGCATATACAGATCCTCATAGGAAAAACACCCTTCTGATAAATGGAAGGCCAGCTCACCAGAATCACACACTTGTTTTGGCATGAGCTCCCAATTAATGGGAAGTGCCAAACGCCTTAGTACTTTACCGAGATCCAACCAGGCCCCATCCCAGCCGAGGACTGGCCTGTCCGAAGCCCCTTCCAAAGTTCCAGCGAGTCCTTTTGAAGCATGGCCTTTCTTAGATCTAAAACAGAGAAAGCAACAAAACACCAGCATTCTTTTAATTTGAAACAACAGTTTCATTACTTTCATAAACACTAGTGCTGTCACTACACAATTTAGGTAATAATTGGAGCCAATTGTAACAATGGAAATCTCTTTTAACAGATCTTTAATGTCGCATTGTAACAGGCCTTTAATGTCACCATTTAGGAAAGACTCACATGGATGACATTCATCATCCAAACCTGGACGTTTCCCTATGGGATTTCCCAAAACAGGAACAAGTATTGCCAACATCAGTATGTAAAAGGGTAGAACGATTCTTAACAGGAGGCCTTTCACCGTAAGAGGCTGTGGTGCTATGTCAACTTCAGGGTCACGGTTAGAGTGACCTCCTTTGGTACCCCTCAGGTAATTGCTAAAAAAGGTGGAAACTGTTCTGTTCATTGTTTCCTTTTTCCTGACCCCTCTGTTCCCAAACAAACCCCCTTGTTTATATCAACAAAGTACTCTTGGCTGCCTTCCTGGTGATTGTTTTGTGAACAAAACTTCAGTTGGCAGTTCTCCTGGACTCTGGCAGTGTTCTCAGACACTGTTCTGTAAACAATAGATTGTTTACAAGATGTAACCTGAGGTTGGCTGTATTCCCAGGAATTGTGTTACAAAACGAACCAAAACACCTGAAGATAATCTTGGTGAAACCTCCAAATTTAGTGTCTAGGTTTAGCCTAGTTCTTTTACCAAGCTCGGACTGCCCTTCACACCCCACCCCCTTCCCAAAGTCTTCCCAGCAAGGGGGAAAAAACAAACTGAAAAGGAAAAAAACAAGAACTCAAAAGAAACCGAACTGAATTAAAACAGAAATTATATTTTCTAACATCTACAACTACGTATGCAATTTGTACACACTATTTGGAGGTGTTCCCCCCCGCCCCTCCCCCCGCCCCCCCACCCATGGGGAAAAAGGAAGAGGGAACGGGTAACAAGGAATAAGGAGGAACAAAAAACAAAATAAATGAAACAGACAATCAGAAAAGAAAAGAGATCAGTCTCGCCACATCCTGGGCTAGAAAACCAACTGAAGAAGGGGACCATCTCGATTCTCTCTGCTCCCCTAAGCCTCGCTGGAAGAAGGAAGACTAAACTACTTCCTATCTCTCCTCCTCCTCTGTTATGAGGAAAACACGTGTGGAATACTTATGTAATGTCCACTTCCTTAGTTACACCTGGTTACTATGGAAGCCATGGATCAAACCCATCACACACCCTTAACATCCGACATTTGTAGTATAAATAACTCTTAAAAATTTATTCTAACCACTATGCTTTTAAAACTGAGGTACAAAAGTCTGACAAGTCTGCCAATTGGAAAAAGCCAACTCCTTTTAAGTCAAAGCTGAAAAAAAATTCAATGCAAGTTTACTTTCTAAAATAATGTCTTGTTTAGGATTAACAGCTTTTCTTAACCCTATAAAGCTGTTGGTAGATTGTTTTAAAACATTAGAAAAATAATTTTGAGTAGCAATAATGATTGCTGAGATTCCTCAGTCTAACAGGAAGGTGGTGTAAGGATAGTTTTGAGGTGAAGAGCAAGAATTTTGGTCCTTCCTCAGGTGCACATATTCACCAAGGAGGACATGTGTGTGTAAATTTTCACTTGAAAGGAATAGGCTGTGGGAAGGGAAGGGGAATGATCAGGAAAGTCCAGATAATTAACCTTTGATGTGAATGCATCCACATAACTTGAGTACAAAATTTGGTTTTTCCTTTTCTTTTCTTCTTCTTCTTTTTTTTTTTTTTTTTTTTGAGAGGGAGTTTGAGGTGGTTATTTTTGTGGAGAGTGAGTTGTTTGGTTTGCTTTTCTTTTATTTTCAATCTTCAGGAATATTAACAGGATATGGTAATATTTAGATTGCATAAATATCTTGAACAATTTTCTAATGGTACCATCAGGCAAAAAAGAAAAAGGCTTTTGTTCAGAGACAGGGTTAGAAAAAGGTACATTTTTATTTTCTCACAACAGAAAAGGATGCGTGCTGAATCACACTGACATATATTTGGTCCAACATGAAGCTGATGTGATACTAAACTAAGTACAAACACTAATTTGTTATGGCTTGATTTCACATAAGAAATTGATTTAGTCTTTAAGACTTTCCTTGGTAGGCAAACATGTATAAGACATTTTAAGTCAAAAGTTATAAGAGTAGCAGAGCAGGGAAGCAAGTGTTCATATTGGACTTGAATTTAAGTCAATGTCTGATCACCTGTGTTAAAGAGAAATTTTAATTACTGATTTTCTGTTTCACACTACACCACTTACCAACAAGAAGGATTTATGTACTCTTTTTGAGAGTGAGTGTTTGATCTTTCACTATTTCTACTTGGAATACTTTAATCACTCAGGTAGACCTCAAAAACCCCTGCCTGAACCTGCTAAAAATGTTTGCTGTTTTTCAACAGATTTCTTTCAAGCTAATGCTCATTAAAAATGAAATTACTTTATTCACTTTCCCCACAAAGATATTTCCCAGACTCCTGCTTCTGTGTTCATCTTTCTTAAACTCTTTGTTGGATTTCAACACCATTAGCTGCTTTTCCTTAAAGATACACCACTCAAAGTTTTTTCAGTCCCCTTCTTCCAATTCCTCTCCTGATTGTCTCTGCTCCCTTTCTTGATCTCTTGTTTGAGGGATAAGTTTTGTGTTCTCAATGTGATTATTTCTGCAGTGCAGCAGAGACATTGCCAATCTTGATTTAAACAAGATAATTCCCATAACCCAGTCTTGCCATAACAGCATAGAGCTCTACTCAGGCTGTTTTCTTCTCCCCACTTCTTTTTTATACATTTACCATACATTCTGATTTTGATTAAAAAAAAAGTTTCTCATTAAAGAACAGCCCTTAGCTTTGGCAATAGTAGCTGACACCTCCAATCCTCTTATTTAGTTTTTTAACCCCCTCAAGGCTCCCTTCTACAAGCTGTCCACAAACCAGGTGGTTAAGAGGAGAAGCAAATGAGAATGAACAATATTTAAATCATAAACATCCTGCTTTAGTTTTTTTAAATCAACTTATTTTTCTATCAGTTATAACTACTACCTGTGTGAAATGGTGGGAATGGACAAGGGACTGTTTGCACTACAAGGGGAAAGCATTTAGTACAGGGAAGTATGCAGGCACCAAAATAAAATTCCTGTTACATTTTATACATAGTTGCTTTCTGCAAAATGACTGGTTCCTCTCTTGCCAAAAAAGGTTGGGCACATTTTTTACTGTCAGCTTAAACACACATTTAAAGTTATTTGAAACAAAGCCTCAGGCTTCAGTCTGGCAACTTGAGACCAATTCCATCTGTATTAATGAGCTCTATAATTGTCCCGTGTAACATAGCTTTCAAACCTGTAAACTTCTTAAAATTATTAAAATCTCATTTAAAACCTACTGAAATACTGCATGGATTCTGTTTCCACATACCAGGGAGGACTTCTTGCTGAAAGTATTTAAGCTGTATTTCTTACATAACAAAATAGTTTTGAAAGTTAAATATTTGCATTCAAAAATTAAATTTTGTTTAATATGCAATTCTTGTCCTCAGCAAAATAATCTTAGAAACAAATATTTACTTAGACGCAAATATGATACATTTTTATCCAATACTTTCTTACTCTTGCAACCAGGCTCAGAGTCATACCTCTGTTATTGCTGTCATTAACTCTCTGTCCCAGCACATGACAAGGTCTGCAGGAATAAAGAATGACCAAGGTCCAACACTGTACATGATATTCAGAGCTCAGGCCACTTTACTTCACGCCAAATCACTTCAGCTCAAATATTTCATATATGTTAATTAGAATGCACACATAACCAGGGGCAACTGCACACAATGATCACTGTAGCTCTTTGTGGCTCATCCTACCTTTAGAATGCAGAACTAAATGGTTGATCAAGCTCCTTATGTAATATGTCTGAGAGAGATTTTTTTTTTTAACCAAAACATATCCTTGCACCACTGAGCAATTAAAGCTCAGATCCATATTCCCTTCTCTATTTCTGCAGATTTCTTTAACAGCTCTGGCTAAAACCTTACAAAAATTCACTGAAAAGAAAAAAGTTGTCTGCAAAACCCCAAAATTCCCACAGACTTTGATATTTTTTGAATTGCTACTTGACATTTTGTATGTCCTAGCAAAACCAGGGAAGTGTCAAGTTCTGTTCCTAGTTATCCTGGTGAAAATAGGGAGAAATTCAACTAATTTCAGAAGAATATCCATGGATTTACAATATTTATGAAGTTCTTCCTTTGAAATTTTGCTACAATGTTTATTCCCTGTGAATGCTAGTAATCCATATGACATAGGATGGTGATAAAACCTTGCAAATTGGTATAGAATCACCTGAGTAGTCAGCTCCTCTTTCTGAAATTACTCTCACACATATGCAAACATGGCAGTATTCATCAGACTTCCCCCCTTGAGAAGTTAAAGAGGATTTCAGCCTGTTCTGTTGTGATGGATTCTAACACAGTGGTCATGGCTTCATGTTTTATCTACACCTGCTTCTTGCTCTGATTTTGTCTGTTCTTATGTACTAACCAGGCAGGTATGTACTGTACACAATATATTCTTTTTTTTAACCTTTTTATTAATCAAAAGGTATTGAAGCTGTTAATCTATAAAAGGCAGTAACAAAAAAAATAGCAAAACAATACAGGCAAAAGAGCACTTTGGAATTGTCACTGAGAATATAGTATCCTTCTAGAATGCTTCAAAGTCATATTCAGCTCTCCTTGCTGTGTGCAGTCAAAACAGTCAGGCAACAGTAAAGGATTGCTGTAAGAGGTTATGAACCTTTACACCTAAATGAGTTAATATCCTTCAAACTCCCTTCTCACAACTACTTCCTAAAACTCAGAGTTCAACAACAATGAACTGAAAGTTGAGAAACATATAGGTAAGTTTTAATTAAATCAACAGACCTAAATGATACTTACTGAAGGTCAAAATATGCCTTAGAGTGAAACCAGGTTTCCTTTCATTTCCGTAAGCTGGAGGCCTTAATTCTCCTTCTTTCACCTGCATTTTTCTGTCCTTAAAGTGAGAAAATGTCAGCAGTATATTTTGCAGATGTAAAAGGCTTTGAGAAATGGCCAACACTGACAGATCACAATGAGAGCAGAGACCCCAAGGAAATACTTTTGGTGGACTATACCGAGATAGCATAATTTCTTTGACCATGGTATTGCAAAGAAATTAAAGTTGTATATTATCACAGTCAACTTGCATGCTACAGTGTTGTCTAAAGCCAAAGGCAGAGTCATGAGATTAACATACAAGTTTCCTTTTTTTTCTATTCACAACTTTTTGAAATCTTTGATGAAAGACACTGCACCTAAGAAGGAAAGTGAAATAGTCCTACCAAAATATTATCTTTTTAGGGTCTTAACTTTACAGTGGGCAAAAAATTTTTCCTACTGTTCATTCTCATTTTCCCTCTAACTTTTTTTTTTTTTTTTTGGTCAGGAAAACTTGAGACAGTGAGACAAGACTCTTAGGTTTATGCTTGTACTTAATATGGAGGGAATACATAAGAGGGGCTCTGCTTTGCTGCCATCACAGTTCACTCCTGGTTTCCCCAACAGTAGAACAGCAGCCCTGCACCACCAAGGGGGATTTGAAGACACTGTACTATCTGCCTCACATACACTCCTATTGCTCTGCTAAATATAATGCAATTCATCCTTCATCCACTAAGAGATAACCAACATGGCATGACTTTGATTCTACCAGCATCCTCCAAGTAGGAAGGACTGAGATTTTAGCAGTCCTTTTTTCTGTGTCTTTTTCCAGCTTTAGGACATTGGATTTTCTGTTGACATGTAAGATTTACAAATAATGCAAACATCTAAACACTGATCACAGAGCAAAGAAAGCATCTTCAATTCTCTGCACTGCCCACCTTTCCCGCAACACAGTCTTGTCAAAAAGATGACAAAATCTCAGTCTTCTGCTGGTATCCGTTGGTGTGTGAAGATATTTCTTCACCTATCCATTGATGTTAACAATGCTTGTGACTACATTCACACACAAGGCACTTGTGCTGGGAGTTGTTACATTTGTTCAACATCAAAAACCCCACCTATAGCCATGCCTATAGGCTCATGTCATGGCAGGGCTGACCTGTGTGGGCCACGGAGAAATGTTTTCCTGCCTGTAGAAACATAGGTTAAGAAGTAAGTCTTAATACATGATGGAAGTAGGGGGCAGGAGTGAGACAGAAAGAGAGAGAGAGTTCCTGAGAAGAGATCTTCCTGGAGTAGTAAGCCTGGTATTTCAAAATAGGAAAAATGTCTGATGCCTGTTTCTCTCATATTCTGAAAAAGAAAGCTTATTTAGAAACCAAACATGATGAGGTTGTACCAAAATGTTTGGTGCTCATGCTACCAATTCCTCCACCCACACAAAGTGTTCTTGCAGGGTCTTTAATTTTGATTAGTTCCTCAGGTTAGTTAAGTAATGGTACTACATTCAGCTCCTGTTGGTATTACAGATTGACTTCTACAGTATGAGATAACAATATCCACATAAATTAAAATGTTTTCCTCAATAGCACAAAACACATTCCCTGAGCTTATAAAAACAAGACTACCAATATATAAGTCCTATTTCCTAAAGTCTTTGTCAAGCCTATATCACTGCATTTGCAAATCAGCACAGGTCTGCATAGACTCTTAGTGCTTTCTTGTGCAGGAAGCTCTGCAGTTTGGCAGATTGCAGGCACAGATTAAATATCATGCTTTAGGGAATAAAATCTGCTATTCTTCAAAGTAAAGATGCTGTATTAAGGGTAAGCAAATGAGATGTGGCCTGTAGAGGGTGCCATGGTAAGCTGTGTGTGAAAAGAGAAAATAATGATCAGATAATGGTAAATTGAGTTTTAAACACTGAGTGAAAGCATACATTCCACCTGAAAGGTATGATTAAATTCATAGCAGGGTTTGGTATGTTTTTTTTCTTCAACTGCTTTGGTCTCTTTCTTAGATTATACAGAAGGAAAATATTTACCAAAAAAAAAAGGAGGGGGGGGGGGGGGAGCAAGTTATAAACAAAGAACTGAAGTTAGGAGAGCTGATAAAATATGAATACCATTCCAAGAAGCTTAATATGTGCAAATAGAGAATGGAGTGAACTGTGTATGTGCCTCTGCTGCTTAACAGTAGGTTGAAAGAGGCTGCAAAGGCAGCACAAGTAGAAAATTCCCTTATTGGCTTCTTTCCAAGGCATCTATTCAGCTTATGAAAAATATGATGTTTTATTTGATATCAAGTGAATGGACTGGGGGGTTTTGTGGTTTTTCTACAGAGCAACAACTGGAGAAAGTGGGACACTGGAATACAGTATCTTCTGCATTTCCCCCTTCTTCCTCCCATCCTGACATTTATTATTTTTAAGCCTCTCATCAAATCTGTAAGCCTTTTCATACAACATAGGCAGTCATATATGTGATGGATAACATGACAGTGCCTTTCTATGATCATCATTTTTGGTCTCAGAGAGGAACAGTGGCCTAGTAACCAGGGGTTGCTAAATACTGATACCTTGATTCCATGCAGCTCTGGTAAGCCCATCATCTTCCATCTTCAGGGGAATCCCTGTACTAAATTTTTATTAAAGATGGCTGCATGACTGACCCAAGGATCATATTAGCATTTTTACTCTGGTAAATTGGTCAGCATAACATTTCTGTACCATGAAAATTATTCCGGTACTTTATTGTTAAGAATTAAACATTTATGAAAATTTTGTACTAGCATATTAGCAAGAATGAGCAGGTAAAAATAGAATAAGGGCAGAGAAGTACCTATATGTAGATCTGAGAAAGATAATCAAATTGGATCCTTTTCATCTCAAAATGAAAGTGGACACTGGGACACCAGCAGGAACGTGACTGAAAAGGATGCTTTATATCCTGGAAGAGACACAACAAAGACAATGTTGACAAATGTGCTTAAACCACTCTCTCAGCACTCCTGTACTCACTGGCCTCTATTTTCATACAGACCCTTTTATCAGATTAAAATTTTGCCAGGGTAAAGTAGGTAAATAATATCAGACAGAATCTCCATTTTCAGATGAGCACAACATGCAGAGCTATTTGGATTTTGCACCCTTGAGACTCGAGGATCAGCCACAAAACAGACAAGGGAATAATTGATATTTATTCTGTACTTGAAAGGAAATCAACTGTATGTTAAAAAGAATCAGCTGGGAAAAGACTGTAAAAAATAGAAATATAGAAAACACTACCTCACAGTTGTATAAGTGCAGGAGGAAAGAAAGGGAACCAGCACAACTTGGCATTCAGAACTGTATAACAATAAATCTTACAGCCCATTAAGAGCTCTTTGTATGTACCCTAGATAATTCCATGTTGATGAAAATGACCAAAAAACCACCCCCACTTAACAGTCTAATAACCACTGATAAGCACATTTCTTGCACTGAACAATAAATTTAGGAGCAGTCTAGCAAGGAATTCTTCTATTATATTTAAGAGAGACTTGGCTATTCTTTTTTTACCCCTAAAACTACCTTCTAGAAAAAAAGCTTTTACTGCCAAGATAACATCAACATGCCAAAGTAATTTCAAGCATCTCTCCACAAATTCTAGGGAAAAAAACCAACCAACCAACCAACCAAAAACTGATGGAGTGGTTTCCAACCTGGTTCAATCACTAATATGTAAAATGAGAAAAGGAATAGCTCTTGAATAGTTCAGAGTTTTAAGAGAATAATTCATATAAAGATTGTGAGATGTTTGGAAAGGGGGTTATCAGAATTTTGTCGGACATTTCCTGGTTGGATCTAGAAGGAAAAGGATGACTTCCAATAATAACAAAGACGAAAGTAAATGCTCTCAAGACACAAAGCGAGGGAATTGAAATACAGCTATTCACACCAGATATGCCATGACAGTTCCTGGAATATCTCCTGCCTTGTACAATCACAGAGACAATAATCTATTGGCTAAATGATGTACTATAACACATATGCAGAAGATTCATATGTGTCTATAAAAAAAAGTTTAGAAGGAAGTTTCTAATTATTCAAGCCAAAAATCTCTTTAAAACATATTCACTGATTTTAGCAGTAATGTGCCAGCTTCTAAACTAAAGTGATATATTTGACATGAGTTACTGACTTGAACTAAAGCTTGTGTTCCTGAAGGAGCATGAAGACTGCGCAATGAGCCTGTACCTATCTCTTTAGTAAGCTTTGAAAAAGCACTCCTTAGACAAACGAGCATCAAAAAAATCTCTTTAGCTTACCGGGTATTCCTTTTCTCCTAGACTTCCCAGTTTGGGGGTTTGTTTTTGTTTTTTGTTTGTTTTCTTGGTGGCAGTTTGGTTTGGTATTGTTTGGGGGTTTTTTATCTTATTATTTGCTATTCTCTTTTGAAGGCTTGTTTCATGATAGTCATACCTTGTTTTCTAGGGGTGTCATTTTGTTCTCATTTTCTCTGTTTAGTATCTTCTAAAAGCTGATTCAGACTGGAATATATAAAGGCCCAAGTCTTTCAAAAGTGCTTGACACACACAGATAAACAGTCTCTTCCCGAAACAAGACACTTCAGTTGGAGCCAGGACAATAGCTTGACAATAGAAGAATTTGCAAGGTAAGACATTGCCATATTCACAGCACTGGAAAACTGTTACTGAGCACTAGAAATGCTCTCAAACTCAGCCACCATGATACTGTACCAGACTCAGGGGAAGTCATCCACCTCTACACTATTTATCTTCTGGGCCCGGCTTGGAACTGTCCCAAGCCCTGGCACAAAGCAGAAGAGACTAAAAAGCTGCTCTAACTCATACCTGAGCACCCACCACTCTGACAGCTTGTTATCTCAGCAGGGACTGGCAGGGTTCAGAACCACTTCGGCTGCAGACCTTTTCTTCTCCAAACACCTCCCACAGCAAGAATACACAGCAGAGTAAAAATCTTGATTCTTTGCCACCAGGAAATCCCTTTCCACTGAAGAACCCTCCTGGGGCTGCATCCATGGCATTGTGATTGCTTTTGGAAACTGCAGGAAACTAAAACATGCCAACAGCAAGCAAATTCACAGCCTTCTACATGAGGCAGCTACCTTGCAGAAAAGTAACATTTAAAGCAATGATTTTAAAGCATGAAAGACAGTAATTTTTAATGTTTATTTACTACTTAATTTTGGGCATAATAAATGGAAAGTTTTATAATTTTGCTGAACAAAAGATTTTAAGTTCGAGACAGTCTGGTTTGAAAAGAGGGAGGAATTTTCATTTTTGCATTTTAATTACGTGATGATTTCACAGGTATCATAAACACCATACATTTGCTTTTGGCTATTCACAAAGTGGTTACCTTAGTAATTAATACTCTTTGAAAGTTCAAATATCACTTCAGAAATTAAAGCTGGACTTTAAGCTATGCTGTTTCCAAATGAACCATGATGTCTTACTTTGTTCAGTTTTCCTTTCTTCCATGAGAATGCAGGTTTTCACAGAGAACAGTTTTTCAGTTTGGTTGCAAAGTAAACGATAATTGGAGAACGAGTGTCTACCCCTTTTATTCACATGCACACAGGATACAATCAGCAAATCTCCATTCTCTGTTTGACGGGGTTGTAACATGCACCTCCTACTACCAATGTAAATACTCTGACTAACACGTTATTTCAAGGGTGGCATTTTGATAAACATTATAATATCAACTATTTTGCTTTCCAACATGGAGAAAAAGAGTAGATAAACATGAACTGGAATCACTTCATTCTGTGATCTCAGCAGTCACCTAGGGAGGAGCTAACCTGGCAAGAGTTTGTTGTGATGAGTGCATAATGCTAAGTACATACTGGAGGCACAGGGCATGAACCCACTTCACTCATCTCTCAGAGAGACCCTCCCTATTCATTAGGTTGCGGTTATATTTTTTTCACTCCAGTCCAATAAATCATTAAGTACTGAAATTAAGTGAAAATATAGAGAAAAACCTTCAAGCTTGTGTGACTCAGGAACCTTCCCCTGCAGAGCAGCAGGCAGCTACAGCAGTCAGCAAAGAGGCAGGAATTGCTCTAACTTTGGGGAAAATGAATAAAGGGTTTCATGATCACTCTTTACTTTTGCATCAATATTGCATTAGGTGCTTTCTTCTATTCTTTCTCATACCAGAAGAAAATCAGACTGGTGATAGGTGCTCACCTGCAGTACATGATTTGATAACTTTGTTTCTGAGAGGATCAAGGCTTCAGCCATATTCCCCACTCCAGTACTTATTACTTGTTAACTCAATCTTTTAAAGTACTGACTCTGTGCATCCAGGTCCCTTCCTGTATTACACAGGCTACCCTGGCGCTCAGGACAGCACTGCTGAGTACATCAGGCAATGAAGCAGTTAAAAGCTGCAGTTCTGGTTGAGCCCTGCCATCCTCACCCAGTAAGATTAACAATTTAAAGCAATAAAGGATGTGACCATTCTATGCCTCTTGTAATAATATCAGTAATAATTCCCATTGTCCTCTTCACCACATATTTTAAATATCATATTGGACAATCTCAAAGGCTTGTGGCAGGACATGGATAATCATACTACCTTCCCACCTTAAAAGGCAAGCCATAAAAGCTCTCTGAAAAAAAAAAAAGTTATTTTTGTGCAGAATATGGGTTACAAGACTGACTTTATTATCATTCTCAAAGGTTCATATAAGATCTTTTGAACTTTCAGCAGGTGCCTCATATAATCTCATATTCCTAATGGTTTTAGGCAGCAAACTGTGTCTGACTCAGGAGTCTCTCACTTTTTATATGTATCACCCAAAAGAAAAATGCAACATTTCCCTACTGGCTGTTCCTTTGAAATTTGCATTGTGCCTTCACATTAACAGGGAGATGGGGGCCGTGTCTTGGGTTGAGGTGGCAAAATGCCAACTGCCCAACACAGAGTCAAAGCCTTCCTCCCTTTCCCACAGAGAAAAAAGAGAAAGCTAAAAAATGGAAACTCAGAACAGGTTTAAACCTAAACTAATTATTTATATTTATATAGAAAAGAGAAAATTAAAAGAAAACTACAATATAACATACACTTACACAAGTTAGAAATAACAAGAAATAACTCCTCACTCCCCATCGAACAGAAATCCCACCATTCTAACTACAAATCATTCTGGAGAACTCAATGCCACAGAGACAGACTCAAGCAGAGAGAAAGACTGAGAACAAACATTTTACTTCCCTAAGATAACATGGTGGTGAGCTGGTGCTGGGCCTGGGACTCCTGTCCCTCCTGGGATGGCACAGTGCGTCCTTCTGGTACCATAGCCATGAAGGAACTGACAAAGCCACTCCCACACCAGCTCCTACAATTTGAGATGATGTTGGAATATGGTACGGAATACTATTGGCCAGTAGTCAGCTGTCAGCTAGTCCAGCCCAGCTCAAGTCAGCTGATAGTCTCAGGCCTAGTCTGAAATCTAAAGCCTAAATTTAGGCCTACTTAGCTAAACCCATAGCAGGTAGTTATAAAGGACATGGGGAAACAACAACAAGATTTTTTACTTGTAAGCTCTCACACTGACATCTCTCAACCACCTGTCTGCAAACAAAAAAATTAAAACCTAACTCAAAACAGATAAGCATTGCTCACAGAAATGTAGGTCAGTTCTGCAATCAGGTAGTTCATGTGTACTACAAGAGTGTTGGGAAAAGGTTTCATTAGGATTACTTACGTACTGGGAGGTGCTGAGTGCCTAATCCCAACTGAATCCCAACTGATCGGGGCAAAATAGGTCCAAAATGCACTGACAAACCACCTAAAATTCATATGACACTGGCCTACACAAAGTATATGTTTCATGAACTGAGGTGCTGAGATTTCATTTGGAAAAACTGGATCTTTATCTCACAGATAAGTCATCTGAGATCTCTACTTTACACCTGAATCTTCTGAGGCACATAAAACAGATCTCAACACAATATATCATAGGAGTGCTGCTCTTGACCTCTCTAAAGCAACAAAGAAGTAAGCAGCTCCAGATTCTGGCTGATGCCATAAGAAACTCAAAAAGACTGTAGATGAGTTCTTCTGGGAATGTGTTATTTCCCTAGAGAAGGAAAACTGAAGAATTGAATGCAAAGTCTTCATTAAAGGAATTGTAGCAAACATGACCTAAACCCAAGATGAATCTTTTTTAACCACAGGCAACAGAGTGGCAATTAGCTTTAGCATAATTTCACAGAAAAGTGAGCAGAAGAAAAAAAAGAAAATTCAGTAGGGCTTGGAACTTAAATCTTTCCTCCAGCATTTAAAACAGAAGAACAGAGGAGCTGGAGAGGAAAAGATTTACTCTAGCTTTCTGTTGGAGCAACCATTGATTCTTCAGAAAGTTTAGAATAATTTTTCTTTATTTATTTTAAGCAAGACCTTCTGGTTCACTGCTTTATGATGTCTTCTCTAGATCTTTACTATTCTGATTTTGAAAGCATCTTAGAGTCTCTGAATCTTATAGACCAATTATGCCAAGAGATTCTAAAGCTCAGTGGCAACTCCAGTTATACATCTTATGGCTCTGGTTTTCCTCTCACATCCATCACTTTTACAGTGCAATGATCTCACTGAATTTAGTGGAGAAGATCCTGATTTATGCTAACATTGCAGGCTGTCAGAGACTGAAACGGTTAATGATTTATGCATTCTAAGAGACTTTGCAGGTTTTTGACTTCTGCATTATACCCCTGATGGGCAGTTGGGCCCATCCCATCCTCCAGTGCTAAAGGTGTGGAGCCCTGAAGAGGCAAGAAGAGCCGTTGCCCTGCCCTCCACATGAACCTGGCGAATACTGGGGGGTTCGCAGCCAGGCTGGCAACACTGCTTCATGGAAAACAATCTCCCTGCCTCGGGGGAGGTGCAAAAGGCATGCTGAGGGTATAAAAATGGACTGGTGACTTTGGGAATTTGGGTTCTGTTCCTGGCCCCCACTGCCTGCAGATGGAGAACATGGCCTGCAGGACTGCTGCGATGCAACGCTGGATCTCTGGGCGGTGACAATGAAACATTCTCATCTTTTCTTATCTCTTCTTTTTCCTTGCTGTCCTGGACTCTTCTCGTCTTTCTTCCCCCTATGCACCTTCCCGTCGTCCCCCTCCCCCACCCCCCACCCCCTTCCCCCGCCCCGGTAAGGTTATCTTCTATGTCACATTACACAAAATTGGTAAATTAACACTGATTATATAGTGTTGTTTCACTTCAATCCACCCCAAAGGGAATGATTAATAACAACCTAGGTTACCCCCGCCCCCTTCCCAGGAAGGGGTCGTAACACAGGCTCAGGTCATGTAGTTCCTAAGCTGCTCCCTTCCCAAAGTCATTTCACACATCTACTCTTGAAGTCAGTTCTCTGTCCATGCTTTTTGGCACCAGACCTCAGCTACAGCATCTAAGATCAGTCATAATCTTCTGTGGTGGTTTGGACAAAAGATTGCTATCAGGTATATTTACATTTTTCTTTTCCCTACTTTATGTCTTCCTTTTCAAATAGCTTTTTCAGCTTTGTAGACAGGAGCTTATCTCTTGCTTTTAATCTTATCTGCTATTTCAAGTAGACTGATGTCAATCTGACAGTCTCAAGACACATGGCTTTTGTGAAAATGACAAAATCTCAATAAACTGGTGGTGCTGATAAACTCTGAAAAATCTGCAATGAAACCTATGTTTGGCAATCCCAGAGGCTAGATTAGGCATCCTACTAACTTGCAGAAGTCTCTTGGAGAGGGATACTGCAAGTTACCATACAAAACTAGTGATGTTTCTGTCAAAGATTTTATTCACCAACCTTTGGCAAAGCTCAGACAACGATGAGGAGAAAATTGCCCTTCCAGCACCTATTTAACTTGGAAACTCCTGTTTCCTGCACCCTCCATTGCATTTCCTCACTGGTCCTAAAAGGAAGTTAGTTTCCTCTTTTCAGTACTGCATTTTTCTAAATTGCGTCTGAACATAATCCCTATAACAGCCCTTACAAGCTGCTGATGTAAGGGTATTACAGGTTTGTAGACCTTTTTTCCCAAGTGTTCACTAATATTTTTCATGTCTTGAGTTTTTCAGCTCTTCGGACCTTCAGTGGAAGAGAAGATGCTACAGCAATGGTGTGCAGAGGGGTGTTTCAGAGATACAGTATCAGAGAGCTGAAGGCTTCAAGAACAGCAGCAATAATGGCATCATAGGTGGGATTCTGGGATTTGAATTAGCAGTTGTACAACAGTAAGACTTAACTTGCAATTACAAGTTTTATAACAAGACACTTGCAATGCTTCAGTCTTACAATGTATCAGTTCCTGTTCAATTACCTTGAACTCTATGAGAGTCTTACACCTTAAACTTGAGACGTTTTGAATCTTAACATTCAGAAATCATATCTGGGAAAGGAATTCCCCCTGCATTCCCTAAGTATTATTAGAAAACAGTGCATTCCACAGTCTTCCTTTTCCCAGTTCAATGTCTTCAGTGTTGGCATTTTTTAAGCGGCTCTCAGCTTCAGTCTCTGTACCCCTGTCAGCCCATGATCAACTGTCTCTCAGCCATAAACCACAGATGCTTCACACCCCCTGAATGCAAATGGCTCATTTTCTAGAGGTTCTGATAGATATTAAAACATGCTTTTGATCTCTTGTCCCTTCTTTTCTGATGAGATTTTATGCTTTTTAAAAAACAAAATAAAACACAATGTTCAAGCTCCCCAGAAGTCTCCTAAAAGTATCACAAAAACTGTATCAGATAGATAGTTTTGAGCAATATTTTACTACAACAATCTTATCTATTGATTTTACTTCTAGTTTATCTTTGTGAACAGAAATGTTAATGATTTCTGTTCATTAGATTTTACCTATTTTTATGAACACATGCAGTTTCTCCACTTCGTTATGAACAGGACTCTTGAGAATGCTTCTTCTGTAAGCAGATCATCTATTTGCTATGAACCGTAAATTCAAAGTATGTAATCACTAAATACTCTGTGGAGTGGTGTTGTTTCTTTCCTGAATGAGCCATTTTGAAACACTTGCATTTAAAATAGTGAAACCTACTTTGAAATAAATGTGTAGGGGAAAAAAAATTAAAAAATAAATAAATACTAATATAGTGAAAGCCTTCAGAACTCAGCAATTTGTCACACGTATGCCTGACAACCATGTGGCAAAAGGTAACCATGAAAAGGTGGAAAGTACTATGTTAGCTGCATTTTTTATTTCAGCTTAGAATTAATGTTATCACTCTTCCTACTACAATTTCATAAAGTAATTTAACTGCCTAAAGATTCATCCATGGTTTTCTGACACTTCTTAGGGAAACCATCTATTGAAAATGTCAACAAACAATACCTAAAGAGAAGGGCTATAAAGCTCAAGATTAAAGTGAGGAATCTCACAAATATCTCAAGTACAAGCAGTCAGAACAAAGCATTTGAGTGCATATTTTTGAGTATGATTTTCACTGCTAATTAATGTAATCTGACAAAACTAGAGGCACGGACACTTTGTGAGAAGTTCTTACTAAGGAGTATGAAGAAAGTGCTGTGCCCCTTCCTCTCCTACATACAAAATAACTGCAAGGTTCATGAATCACTTAGAGAACTAATCAGAGTTCTGCTCACAGAATCCATGTGAATGCACTGATTTGAATGATATGCTGTTCATAGAGAAAACTTACATTTCTAAAACCCTGTGACTTGGGTATTTTGTAGATTCAATTTTTTTGAGACATAAGCAATACAGAAACTCCTTGTTTGTGTTAGTTGCAACATTTTACATCTGATGATTAGTTTTGATTAAATGAATGAAGCAACCAGTATGTGTCATTACAAGGCTTGAAAAATGCAAGGTCTGAAAGGATTAAAATCCCTTCTAAATGATCAGTGGATGAAGTTAACTGCTTTCAGTGCACACAACTGTCTGGAGACCTGACTGCACAACTGGCACCAGATCCTAAGCTGGTGTAGTGTCACAGGATTGCTGAAGACACTTTACACCAAACATCTGCTGCCAGATGCAGCATTCTAAAACTGTCCACACTTGTGCATGCATCACTGGGTTGGCAGCTGAGCAGTAGCGGATGTACTCCTTATGTGCCCACTTCCACTTGGAACAACATTCCAGAGAGGGTCCAGAAGGATGCCAAAAGTGAGATTAAAACACCATTGAGAGCTTCACAAAACAGTATTTTATTACGTGTAACACCCCCACTCACCCAGGGGTTACTCACAAGGTTGTCTTGCTAACTCAGTACACTTAGACTCCTAGAGGCAGAGGCTGAATTCTCTAGGCATCGTCTGGCTTACAAGAATAGTGGGCATTCCCACCAAAAGGCAACGTTGTCCTTCATGTGAAGCAAGCGAAACCTAGAGCACATGCCATCTGTTCTTTATCCAATCTGCCAATGATGTCTACCTGGGCAGGTGTAGCCAGGACCACCCAGCCAGAGGCTCTTGGTCCCTCTTGTTATGTAAAAGATACTTTTTCTGTGCATGTGTGTGGGCATTGGAATTTCCCTGTGCTTGCATGTTATCATCCAGAGGGTCTTTATTAAATGGGGCTGGGGGCTTACTTCATCCTTCTCATCTTCACTCTCTACTTCAAATGCCTTCCAAGGGCTGTCATCTAATGATGAAAGACCAATTAATTTTAGTTTATACTGTTGCCGAAGGGGTTTTTGTTCTGATTTTCACATTTTGTAGATTTTAGGAACACAGTAGTTGTAGATTTTTAGAGGGTTAATATTTCTAACAGTTTAATGCCTTTCTATCACTACCCCTGTCCCAGAACAGGGATCTTAAATTCCTTTAGTTAATTAATTTTGCTTAGTCTCTTTTTCAAGGTAAAGAGCTGAATGCTATCAGAAAGGCCTACAGAACAAGACATAAACATAGGTCAGAGTGACCCAGAAGTCAGAACTGCAAAAGCTCCAAGAGACCTTTGTGTGCCCGAGGAAGAGGAGCTGATGAAGACAGCGGGTCTTGACGGCCCCAGACCCAATTCCAGGGGTTGGACCAGGGGTTGGACCAGGGGTTGGACCAGGGCTGGACTGAGAAATGTGTAAAGCAATGATTGGAGGGATCTTATTATAAAAGCCATGGAAACAAGAACTGGGGCATATGCATGTCATCATGTATTCCTGTGGGCCACAGACCTGTGTTATTAAAGGACCTTTACTTTTTATCTTACCCTACACTACCATGGCTCATAGTCCTGCTTTGGGGGGGGTCATTCACGGCATCAATACAAAATGTAGTATCCAAGGACAAAGCTTTCAATAATCAGCGCCTGTTTCCCATAACTTGGAAGGAAAAGAATAAGCTTCTCACAGGTGGCTGGCCAAAGCACAGACCGAAAGTATTAGCATCTAATTAATCCCAGATACAAGCAGACATGATGATACAAGACCAGGCAGCTTCAGCATACAGAGGCGTGATGCTTCAACTCTCAGTACAAGGTGAGAAGCCCTGAAGTGCTCACAGGTGGAATAGAATTTTCTGGGCTGAAGACTTCCATCACACTTTGCTTAGCAGAGCATGCTGCACTCCTCCTCTCACTCACTGCGGAGAAATGCCAGAATCCACTCATCAGAATCCAAAACTTGAATTCCTTGGCAGCTCTCCCATTCCCTCTTCAAAGTCTTCCTGTAAAATGCATAAAAGAGATGTGCTAATTCTTTGATTGCTGATGCCAACTGGAACAGCATGCAGGAAATCCAGCATCAAATGCAGCAGCTTTTCTCTGACATCTAGTCTGCCATCACTGAAAACAGAAAACGCATGACCAGCAGTCTCCAGGAAAAAATAATGCACTTTCGGTTAGTCCTTATGTTCAAACTCAAGAGCACCTCCTGAAATGCTCTCTACAGATCTCCCCATTCCAGAGTAAATATAATAAACTAACTACCCAAATCTGTCTTTGATAAGAGAAGAAAAACTACATTATTCATATTTGAAGTCAAGGAAGAATAAACAAGTACACTAGAGAAATTAGACATCAGTTATGCTTATTCTTGCTGTCCCTTTCTTTCACTTCTGCTGAAAGGCAATCAATAAAGCAAACAATACAGATTACTAGCAAAAGAACAAAAGGAAAAAAAACCAAATAGAGAACATAATTCAGTCTCTGTATATATCCAGGGAGTGGCAGTATTTTGAATAATGCAGGCAGTTCTGGCCCCCTTTCCAGAAGTCTACAGCAGAACTGGAAAATTTTCATTAAAAGAGTGACAAGAATGGGCAAGGCACAGGACAATTTCCACTTAAGAGATGAATAAAGGGGCTACAGTCTACAACCTGAAACAAAGATGTCTAAGGGGAGTTATGATGGTGGTCTATAAGGTCATTTGTGGTACACAAAAACAAACATGAACTAGAAGTTCCTCATCCTTCCCACTGCAGGCCACTAACAAAGTTTACTGGTAGTAGGAGATAGTCCAAACAAACAAAAGGTGACTGTGCACACAACAGATACATAGGCTCTAGGGAGTCCTTACCCCCTAGTGTTACGGGAATTGACAGTCTTACACTCATTTCCAGGATAAAATGTATACAGACCTATTAACACACATGTTGGAGACTACAAAAATATTACGGGGAAGTGCCATGATATCTTTATAAGAATTTTTATGCTCTTTACCAGAAAACTGTTAGTAGCTCCTGTTTTAGATAAAACAGCAGACAATATGGACTTCTGCTTTGAACCACATCTGCAATTCCTTTCTTATGCAGTTTGAGGAACACTCCCATACATCCCAAGTCCAGGAAAACAATTGCAAAGGTCATACTCTTCTTCTGATGGATTGTTTTGATTTGATTCTATTTGGGTGGTGGTGTCTGCTTTTTGAGAGGGGGAAAAAAACAAAACCAAACCAAGTACATCTTTACTCAGCAGTTGAAATCATGCTAAATAATTTGTAGGATGAAATAGCAACATTGGATGTTTAAATACTGTATTAAACAATATCTATTGAAAAGTTACTTACTTCCAGTATCCTTTTACAATATTTGGAGGTAACTGCCTTGAATATCTGTTTTCTATATATGAGAATGTAAACATATATGCATGTTAGCACATTTCAAGTAATTTCCACATTTAAGTTTTAACTAATTCTATGACTTTCTGCAGGGTCACTGTTAAGCATTGTCCACAGGTAAAATCAATGAGGTATTTTATATGTTAAGAATGACACAATGCCTTTTCAAATGGACTGATTGTCTTGCCACCAAGAGAATGAGAAGTATCATGGCATAGCCAGTTTTATTCTGGAACAAAGCACCCTTGTGAACAGCACTGGCTATTTTTTTGGAGCTGCATCCACTGATGGGAGTCAGCCTGCTGCACCACAGTAAACAGTCATCCTACCAACAGCAGCAGATAATCAAAACATCTCTAGCCTTGTGAAAACTGCTAGAGCAGCTGAGGACTCTGGGCTAGATCCTCTGCTTATGTGATTTGCAATAATGTGATCTACTCACTGAAGTGACTCTGATTCACACCAGCTGAGAAGCTAGCTGTTTCTTGTGTTTCCCACAGCAGCTTATTCAAGTAACAGTACAAGGGGAAAAATGAGTAGGTGCCTTAGGGAAAAAAATAGTATAAACACTACATTTTGATACCAGTTTGCTTTACTTTTAAATTGTTTTTCACCTAAAATCCCATAGTTAATATTCCTATTATTATGATTTGCTGTCGCAAGAAAAAAAGCTTTTTTTTGCTTTTTTTTTTTGCCTTTTTTTTTTTTTATAAAAATTGAGACTGTATGAACTGGAAATTTAGGCAACTTTATGCCGAAAATATTTTTCCCAGGTGTGTCAAATTTACTATGTGTAAAAGCAGAAATTTTTGTTAATTAAATATTTTCAGGTACTGTATCAAAGGATTGGAACATAGAGGGGCAATCAAATTGTCTCAAGAAGAGAAAAATGGCTTGGAAAAAATGTGGTGTTTACTTACCAGTGTTTTAAAAGCCATAATTTAAAAAGAAGAAGCAAGAAGAAAACTCTAAATAGCATTATATTATTCATTAAGTGGTCTAGAAAGTCTTCGTGACACCCTACTAAATACAAAAGTCATTTTGCTTTGTCGGTAAGTGATGGTTGCCTCCCTGACATCCAATCCCACCAGATCTTGAAAGCTAAGCAGGGTCAGCCTTGGTTAGTACTTGTATGGGAGACCTCCTGGGAATACTGGGTGCTGTAGGTTCTAGTGCTGAGGACTTCACTGTCACCATCCAAGCTCACTCAGCCGTGGCAGAAGAACCTTAGGAGTTAAATGGTGGGGCCAGTTCTGCGCACTCTGTGCCTCACCTAAAAAAAAATCCACTTCGCAGGCTCGAAGGACACACCCACATGGGAAGAGCCCTTCCCAAATCTTCGTTAGCAAAGCAGAGCCACACATGCAAGTGATGGTATTTATTTTTACCTTTTCTGTCAAAATGATCCCCTTTGACCTTAGATGGTTCCAAAACATCCAGAATCAACACATTATTCTCTTTGCCATAAACAACTCAGCAGACTTTTTCCACTAGAACCACACCTCCCCTCAAGTTAATATCAGTCCTTCGAAAACTGGAACCTCCTGTGTAAACCAAAAGCTTGCTACCATTTTCAGACACCATTTTAATCTTTGCATTGACCCATTTCCAGTCCAGCAAGGCCATTTGCTAGACTGTACCACAATAAATTTAGTGCTGAAGCAAAGCAAAACGTACTCAAACTTTGTATTAGAATTTAGCTAGGGACTAGTAAACCTGTGGGAAGGCAGAAGGTTCTCAAGCCTGTCTCTGATTACACCATCACAGCCTGAAACTATGAAAGAGCAAAGTAGCTATGACATGCAGCAACCTTTTATTGCAAAACCACATTGAGGCCTGGGATTGCCTTAAATGTTTACAACAAATAATATTCTTACACATAGCTGTTTTTTGATATATAGATAACTTCTGAGAAGCTTGTTCATACCCACATCTGGACATGAACATTTGTTTAGTAAGGACTACTCAATGTGCAGGATTTTACAATCTCACTTTTGCATTCAAAACGTGATGGTAATACAGATTGTGGTTTGCTCCAAAGAACTTACATTGTACATACATGCTAGGCAAAGTTGATTTTTATTTGAACATGAAAGGAGCAGTGCTGTATCAGTAGAAAAATAACAGATATTACGTACTTCTATGCATAAATCTTTTCAGTGAAGAATTGGCTCATGAAGAAACAAGTTATTTAAGCAAAACTGCTCTTGTTCTCTTTGTGTGTGTTTCAAGAGAAATCTGAAGAGTTCTTCTAGCTTGTGTTAAGTTACTGAAAATACCACATTGGACCAGCCACTTCTCTCCTGCCTACACTTCAAAAACCTACCCTTGGTGACATGTGGAGAGGCAGCGAGGGATGGTGGAGCAAGTCCATCTCTTTGATGCCAACTAGATATCTGCAGCTCAGTTCTTCTGACTGTTTTCCAAAGCCTGAGTGGGACAGAGTGCCCAGGATGGAGGAAAAAGCCATTCCAATATGTGAAAGCTTATTCTAAATGCTATTAACACTTCTACATATACTTGTGTTAATTTTCTTCTTGTTTAAAAATCACAGTATGAAAATCTGCCATTCCTGCAGATGGTGGAAATACAGCGCAAACAAAAAAAAAAAGAAAAGCTCATATATTGATAACACTTCTCCCCCCTGCACTGAGTATGAAGAAGGTTTTCACTTTGTGGCTCCAAAGCCAGTTGTAAGACCACTGGGTCCCCAGGAATGCTTTAATCTGAGAGCATGATTGCTTTAGCTTGCAACAACAGAGATTGCTATCAGTGCTAACAAAACAATACATATAATCTCTCTCCTTAAAACTCAGTATTTCATGAAGAAAACTACTTTCTTCAGACTTAAAATGAAGTAAAATTCTATACGGAAGACTGTAAAAAAGAGGCAGGAAAAAATCTCTCATCCCTGTTCAAAGAAATCATTTGTTCACAAGACTGGGAAGCAAGCAGCTGAACCTTACTAACTGCATACATGAGAGACTTGTTGAAGTTTTAAAATTATGAGTTTTATTTGTACAGTTTTTAGTTAAGAAAGTTTTCTGTATCACCTCTCCTCATTGTTATCACCTTCCTCCTGCAGTGTCATCACTACCCTTCTCTTGTCTTCCCCTGTGTTCCCCGGGGCTTTTGTTCTCCAAATGTCACTGACCTGCTTGTTAAGCACCGGCAATGCGCCTGCCCTTTCCACCCATTTTGCCCCAATCCCTGGGTTTGTATTGGTTAGTTCTCCTGTCATTTGACGAGTGTTTCCCCATTGGCTATCTGGTTGTCAGTTGTCCACTCCGCTCCTGCCCTCACCCAATCCCACTCAAGTTCCAAATCCTTCCCTCAGACCTCTCTCCTCTTTCTGAGACTCTGTTTTCATTGGATGTTTAATGGTTGTCAACTCACTCTCACTCAATCCCCTTTAAGTTTCCACCCAATTTCGTGTACCTTCCCTAACCAACCCTTTATAGGTCAGCTCTTTCTTTAATAAATTGCATCTTTGTTCACCCTCTCGCCGAGTGCAGAGTGTGTGCTTGGGAGCCATTCCCTCTCAGTTGGCGACGGTTAGAAAATTGTGCATTTTATGCTGTAATCATAAGGGAGGGAAGATTCTTGAGAATTGAACTTAATTTAAAAACAAAACCTACTTTCAATACTTCTGTGTATTGATAATAAACACACAACAAGAGCCTCTCTGGGACATATTACTTGGCATGATTTAGCTCTTGTATGTTTTGATCTACTGAAACATAAACCCCTGTTTAGATCCCACTTGAGCCAACTAGGTTTAGCCACAAATTTGGCCACTGCTTTTGCTGTTGGTCTCCCTGGTTTAAAATTAAGCCTCAAACATTGATTAGAGTTTCCTATGAAGTGTAGTAAAATTTCAGTTTACATTTTTTCCAACCACAATAAATGTAGACTTACTGAACAATATTAATATTAGTTTAAAAAGAATAAATTTTAAAAGTTACTAAAAATCACTGAAGCATTCACAAATGCTTGAGAGAAATATTTTTGTACACACCTGAATGGTTTACAGATTAAAGACACTTAAGAAGCCAAAAAGAAAATAAAAGAATGAAAATAATATGAAAAATCCCAGTTTTTAAATAGGTGTAAAAATGAAACACATGAATTTTCTGTCTTTGAGCATTCAAAAATCTTATTTAAATCCTATTTAAGAAACAACAAATAAAAGTTGCTCTTTACTAAGGGAAAAAAAAAAGATTCCACTTTGAGGATAGATTACATAGATTTATTAAATAAGATAGCTTTTTTTCTTTCTTTTATTCATAGCAAGAAAGCTCCATCAATTTTTCCCCTCTAGATACATTACGCATCAGATTATCCCTTTACCTTCCTTTCTATTTTAGCTAGTAATAGAAAATATAAAGTATTTTTCTAGGACTCCTTGCACAGTAAATGCTTAAATCAGTTCTAAAATATTCTACAGCATACTATTATTATTATTATTATTATTATTATTAATTATTAGTATTATTTACTATTATTGTTTATTATTATTATTTGCATAATTTTTAATGTTGGAAAAATCAGGGCTTCATGAAATGTTGTTTAAGCATTGTATTTTCAGCACAGTGAGAAACTTGGCCTATATTATTTTTGCACAGTTAATCCTGAAGAAGTAATTAAATTAATTGGCTTGATGAATTAGCTGGACCTACAATTTCCATATGCAATCATGCAGTTAACCTGTGAGACAGACAAAATAATTTAAGAGTTCTTAACTCTGAACTTCTATCACTTCTGTTTACGGCAACTAAACAAGACTGTATTAAGTAGAGATGTTAAATTCATTAATAGCGAGAGGAAATGAGGTTGCATAATATTCTTTTAGTTCTCAGCACTGTGCAATGCTAAATACAAGACACACTGCAGTGTAGTTTAAAAGATACAGACCCACAGTCAGCAGTAATCCAGGTTGGTAGAGTGAATCAGAACCATCCAAGCGTGCCTGGGAAAAGGCTGCTCAAGACCTTCCAGGGTATGAGTCTCTAGCAGTGATGTTCCCTGCACTCCTCCTTTCTTATATGATATATGTGACAGAGAAGATAGATATGAGCAGGACTGGTTATGCCATATTCCTCAAATATGTCATTTTATTTCCCTCCTAAATTGAAAAAGGAACAAATTGTAATATCAATGAACTTCAAAAGAGACAAGTGACTCAAACAAAGTAACATTAACTTGAGAAATAAAAATTCTTTGTAACCAGTGGAATGTTTCCATGCATGTTAGATGAACTAACTAACGAATAGTGTGTTGGCATGTTATATACAAGAATAGTTAAAAGTGAAGCTGTAAATAAAAATAAAGTCCTTTGTCTTTGGTGTAAGCCTTCTGATCAGACTGCAGCCTGAGTTGTCTTTGCCTCCTCTGACTGACACAAATCTTTACCCCAACACTAAACCTTTAGTAAGTAGCATATTTTACTGCCTAACCATCTTTCCTAGATGTGACCTGTGCTTCATGTGAACATCTGCCTAACCCAGGCTAATCCAGTCCCAGCATTGGATGTTTAGGAGTGCAGAAGAACTGGATTCTCTACCCACCTCTGAATCTCTCCACTAGCCTCTCCTTTGATATTCTCATTTGTGTGGAGGATCAAGTTACTCCAGCATAGGGACATGCATATTTATATTTTCTGCTGATACTAGTGATAGCATAACCACTGTGGCAGTGACTGACACAGACATACCAAGTTGGAGGACAGTGGCAAATCATTTATTAACAGTTATGTGTACCCTTTTAAACACCTTCAAGGGGACAGTTACATTTTTGCATATCCCGACAACTTATGGTGTTTTTATACATTGGTATGTCCAAAGTCGGACAGACATATTGCTTGTGTATGCCTCTGGGAACTGTGGAGGCAAAGCAGGTCTGGACTTATGATGTAGTCTTCCTGCAATCCTCCTGTCTCTGATCATGAGTCAGCTGTCCAGTAATCCCTTCACTTTGAATTGACCCCCACAAACTATCACAGTGATGATCAAATGAGCATTATACAATGCAATCAAGATTACTTCTCCATGTTGTGAAGCAAGCAGATTCTATGTGCAAACAATTGAGCAATTAATTTCAAAAGCGGATCTCTGTTCTGAAATAAAATATTGATATGGGCATACCCAGAGGGGACTCTGTCCATTGAGTTCTTAAAACATACTAGTTGCTCTAACAGCTTGCTCATATGAGAGGAAAGAAGGCTTTTCTAATGGGATAATAACCAAGCTGCACTGTGAGGACCACTGTAACCTTATGACAGCTGTCACATACCAAAGGGGGACAATCAGTGTTCAATGAAATTTAATATCAGGAACAGCCCCCAGACCTAAGGATGGCATTGCAGATGCATCCTGATCATGTGAATTCAGGTGGAAACACATTTCTAATTCTGCATCTGACTGGATATCTGCAATGAATGCTGACCTAAGGACTGATGTGAACACATGCCTGGAGGAGAGCCGGCTGGCTCTGAGCTACAGGAGAAATTTACGGCACAGCAACTGGCAGCAGCCTCAGAAACCATCTGGCCATTCATAACCCTTATAAATTCCTAGCTCCATGCTGAAGACCAAGCAGAGTGTGTCTCAGCCCACCATGTTAAGTGCAACTGTCAAAGTCCATCATCTTCCTGCACTTGGTAAAGTGGAAAGCAACAAACCTTTGTCCAAAGCTACATCTTGGATAGCCATCCTGTAGTTCCTTTTTTAACTTCTTTGACTTTTTATAAGCCATAAAAAAAGCATTAGGGAGATAATACCAAATATAAATATGCTTCCTTTTACTCCCTGTGAAATAGAAATGAAAAAAATTCTGAAGAGTACAGAGTTCTAGAAAAATCAAACTCTAACAGCTGAGGTACCTGGAGACAACAATGATAAATATCAAGGACTGCCCACAAACATACTTAGCCTAATGAAAGTACTCACTAGAAGTTTTTTCTCCATTTCAGTCATCAGATAAAGACAATAATTGTGGAGATATAAAAATAAACTGGAGGCAATTTTCATCTGTCATAAGATCATAATTCATAGACTTTGGGCACAAAACTTAATAAACAAATGGTGTCAGAAAAAATATTGTTAGTTCTGTCAGTTCTTCTGGGAAGCTGGAATCATCCAGTGTGGGGAAAAAAGTAAAACTGTCAGACATGGGTCTGTTCAGCAGGGTTGTTAACAGTCCTGATAGTCCTGTTCCCCAGACAAATGGCAGAGCAATATTAACAGCAACTCAGGAGGGAGCTCTCATCACTGACATTCAACTAGATGCAAGATTGTCTGCCAATATAAAGTTGCAGAGAACTGATATAGCCAAACTAAAGGATGGTTATGATAATATCCACAATGCATAAATAAAGGGACTTCCCTTTCCTTCTTGATATGAAAGAGAAAAGCCTTCATCTCATATGAACTGACATGGCTCTACCATCCACCCTAAAGCCACATTGATTTATCATCAGCAGAGCCGAAAGTCACATAAACCATTTTATGACAGGAACACCTAACCAGCAAAAAGGCCTGTGAGGCTCAAATTTTCCTTCTGGCCCTAGCAGTATCTTTTGCACAAAAATAAGCAGTGACTTGGATGGGAAAATAGCTTATTCCAACCTCTTTAAGACATGTCCTGTCTGAATCCAGGTTAAGAGAATTCTGTATATGGAAGACTTGATTTTAAACCTAGAAATTGTTCTCTATAACCATTTTTCTCCACCAGACAGAGGAGGAAAGAGAGATTATATCACCTCTCTTGTACTCTAAACCCCAGAATGGTTTGATCAGTTTAGTTTCTGTTTCCTGATTGGATAGGCAATATCCAATAATAAGTTTTTAGTTGCAAATACCTCTAGGAAGCAGTTAAAGCACGATAACTCATACATTTATCCAAAGAACAGAAAGGCTGACAAATAAGCTTTCAGCTTTATGGGCATAACACCTTTAAGAAACCACAGGGAAAAAAGGTTGCCCTCATTGTGAGGGCAGCCCATATATCTGTCAGCTGAAATTCTGCCTTGGTATCCAGATGTAGTAGTTTTAGTTAGGCCTTAGTTTTGGTAGGCCTCAGTTTAGTAGGTCCTGATGGTGCTACATAGATATGAAGGGACAAGTATCACCTGATTTAATCAACCAAAGAGATATTTCATATCATCTGATGTCCAATCAAGTATAAAACAGTGTAGGGAGGAGTTATCTTGGTCTTTTTGCTCATGGCTGTGGTAGTGAGTGGACCTGCTGTGTTGTCCTACAAGGACTAGACCTCACAGCCGCTTACTGCTACTTCGCAGTTATTTTGGTTCAGGGAAGTAAACATTTCTATTGTTAATCTCTCCCTTTTCCCTGCTGGGCATTTCTCAGGAAGAGTCTTTTGGGGTGTTTTGTGGCTGGGGTGGTGTAATTTGTGTTCAGTGGGAGTGGGGAGTTATTGTTGTTCCTTTTTACCTTTTTATATGTTATATTGCATTTTGCTTTTAATTTTCCCTTTTCTGTGTAAATATATAAACTAGTTTTGGTTTCAGTTTTAGTTCTATTTTTTTTTCCTCCCTCCCTTTCCCTTGGTGGGGGGCAGGGGGGGTGGCGCTCTGACCACATAGTCATTTGGCCATGTCAGCCTACTACACCAGAAACATTAAGAAATTCTGCTGGTCAGTACCAAGTATGTCAATTTTTTAATTGTGATCCACTGCTACAGAGCATAAGTAAATGAAGAGGACCCAAAAGGTCTTACAGCTTATCTGTAAAGATAACCGCTTTTGCAAATACTACCTGGTGAGCACTTAAGGTGATGAATTGGAAAATAACGTGTAATTAATGATTTGCCTTGCAAAACTGTGCCCACATACGGAGCTTAAAAAGACACAGCATGCTTAAAAATAAGAATGCAAAAGCTAAACTCATCCACAAAATTGCCTGAAACCACCACTGTGAGAACACAGCTGGGGCAGGAACAAAATTGCATGAGGTCATCTCACATCTGCCATATGACTCAGGTCCATTAGCCAGACATGGGCTTCCTTGCACAACCAGACACAAACTCACAGAATCTGGCTGGACGTGACAGAAAACTGAAGAGCTTCTTCACTAGTACTCAGCGGACATGGATTTGGGGCTTTACAGAACCATCAGCTGGAACCAGCTGTGACTGTCCTACTTCTTCCAATTTCTGCAGGAAGCAAGACTTAGAGAGTCAGACAGGGAAAGACATTTATAGTCTCAGCTATTAGAGCTGCATTATCACACAAAATTATTGCATAACCTCTGAAGTTGCCTACTTGGTTGTGAAGACCCTATATTCATACCAAAGCCTAGACTTTCTGGGCCTTGTTTACCTCTCCCAGCTAACATAGGCATCAGTGGCTAAAGTACTTGAAAGCAACTATACTATTTAGGAGCCTAAACCCATTGATTTTGTTGTGTTCCAAGTACACAGTGGAATACACCAGCTAATCTCACAAAACAGAAGTTCCTTTGGCATTTCTAATAATAATTAATGTGCAGTAATATTTCAGTAAAATTCAAATTATTTTTTTAAATGTGAAATTCCATACATGTCAGTGAAGTTTCACAAACATGAATTCCAGCTATTATATGAAGCAGAAAAACCAAGGTAATAATATAAAGGCCATCAAGATCTGAAGGTATCCTGCCAATGACCTAGTTGAATGAGTGATAAAAAACTTCGCCAGAAACCTTAGGCTAGCCTCATTATTAGGCAGCTTCATTTTGATCTGTAGAACAAAACACTATTCCATTGCATAGGAAAAAAATGGCACAGTGCTTTTCTGCAATTTACAAGTTTACTAAAAGAGCTACAGTCTGGGATTTGAATGATTCCAAGGACATGGCATTGATTTGCTTATTGTATGAGGAGAGTATGCCTTAGGTAGACCTTTGTTGTCTATCATAAAAAGGCTTGCATATAGACCTTTTGCAGACTCATTCTTAAAGATAAGAACACACAAATATCTCTGGAACTGGAACCAAGTCAAAAGGAATTTCATTCCCACAGCAATCCACACAAGTTGTTAGAAGAGACAGATGCTACTTTAAAAATTTTACTCTGTATGGTTTGGCAGACATGAGTTTAAACTAATAACCAGTTAGCATCAGAGGAAAAGAACACACACACAAAAAGAAAAAGCTTCTTGACCGTAATTTTGTTGCCATCTGAAAACTTGAGAAAAAGCTTTTGAGATATTATTTACTATTTCACAGTGCCAACAGCATGCAGTGAAATATCACAAGATGAAAAAAAAGATACAACTTCCGTTAATAGCAAAGATTTTTTTGTCGTAACAAAATGAAGGAACCTGCATTCAGTGTAACCAATTTTGAAATTAGAAGCTAAAGAGAAGCATCACAGAGGGAAGAAGGTGCTTGAGGAAAAGGCATTAAGCACCTGAAACCTCCATCAATTAACACTGTGCCTAAATAGTTAGTGTAGTATCAAGACCTTATTAGTACCAGCTTCCTTCAGGTGGACAATCAAGATGATGAGCCATTAGAACTGTTCTCCTTTTTCACTTTAAGGTCAGGGATGTAAGAGGCCAAGAAAAGGTTTATTTTTCACTGAATTGTGACCCTCCACAAAGGTGCTACCCATCAGGATTCAAATCTTACTGCCCTGCCACTCTATTACTCAGGTCAGAGACTAACAAGACATAAAGGACCTGAAAGTGGAGTTAGAGGCACTTAAGGCAAATAGCCTCTTCTGCCTTTTTCTTTTTTTTCTGTTTTTTTAAATTATTTTCTTTTTTTAAACTCAGAATATTTGCAGTAAGAGAGTTTAAGAATAGGAGAAGGAACATTTTAATAAAAACATAATTTTCACTAGTGTTATGGGTTTTGCTAGGTGTGGGTCTAAATTTAGGTTTTGGATTTCAGGGTAGGCCTGAGGCTGTTGGCTGATTTGAGCTGGGCTGAGCTGACAGCTGATCTTCTAGCCAATATTACTGTATTCAATACCATATTACGACATCATCTCAAAAGGGGTAAGAGCCTGTGTGGGAGTGGCTTAGTCAGTTGCTTCACAGCTGTGGTCCTAGGAGGACAGCTCACCACCATGTTATCTTAGGGAAGTAAAATGTTTATTCTTAGTTTTTTCTCTCTGCTTAAATCTGTCTCTAGGGAATTAATTTCTCTAGAATAATTTGGAGTTGAATAGTGAAATTTGTGTGTTTACTGGGGAGTAGGAAGTTATTTCTTGTTATTTCTAACTTGTGTGTATGTTATATTGTAGTCTCTCTTAATTTTCTCTTTTCTGTATAAATATATATAGTTAGTTTAAGCATAAACAAGTTTCTAGGTTTTTTTCCCCTTTCTCCCTTTTCTCAGCAAGGAGGGAAGCTGACTGTTATTGGGCAGTTGGCATTTTGCCAGCTCAACCCAAGATAACTAGCCCAAGGGTTTAGCTTAAACCTCTTGATATATCTGAAGTCTAACACTGTGCATGGTCCATTAAATTCAGTACTTCAAGATTTATACCTATCCATCAGGAGCCACTTTTTACCCTGGCTTGAACAGGAAACTTCCATCCCTGTACCAGCAGATCAGCCTTTCTACCACTTACGCATCCTAAGAAAACAAGTTAATCTGTCAGTAGCTGGAGGCTTTAATTTTAACATTTGCATGGGGTGGCTTCAACAGTACATGGCAAGTCCTATTTGCACATCACCTTCTGCCCTTTTCTTCAAAATCCCTTGAAGCAGCAGAGACCGGCCAGTAATAACTGATGTTACTACCTAATTGCAGAGGATACAGATATAAATTAAAATGAAGTTTTATCAGGAGTACACATATTAAAAAAAAATAAAATTCTGCCAATTCCTGCATCTGAGGGGTCACTGGGGTTTTGCAAAATATCTGTCTCTGGATGAACTTGTCTTACAAAACTGCAATCCGGATAATTCCTTTTTTTACTTCATAAACTATCAGATGTCTAACATGGAAAACAGGTTTTTTCCTAAAATGTTAATGTTTTGATGGTATGAGGCATTTGGGGGTCTTGGGTCTGTTTCAATTCCATTTTTTTCCTGATGATATTTGAAGGGATTATTGATTAAATCTCACTTATTTTACAGGTGTTAGAGAGGTGAAGTGCCAGGCACTAGCAATAACAGTGTATGGGAAAAAAGCTATTCAGAAACCCCACAAAACAACAGCAGTCCAAAGTTCTTTAATACTACAGAATAAAAGAATGTGAAAGTGTACTAGCTAGAGTATAATTCAACATTTTCTGTTGATTCAGTGGCACATACATGCATTTCATTTTGATATTTATAAATAATTTCATAATTGAAGACCTTGGCATATCTCTCAAAGGTCATACAATAACTAAAACAATGCTAAGTTCATAATTTAGACATTGCCTCCTTTTTTATACTTAACATTCTTAATTAGCTGTTTTATGGCCTGAAATATCCAAGAAAAGACAGAAATAAAGCAAAAATATTTTGTGGGGTATCAAAGGGCATCATTGTTGTAGTTTGGAATTATTATGTAAATTCTCTCCCCTGCCACTAACTGCCCATGCCAGTAGTTAACAAAAAAAGTAGTTAACTGCTGATCCCTTGGGTGGAGGCAGGTTTGTCTCTTTTGTTCTTGGGGACTACACACGGCTGGGAGTTGTGTGTGTGTGCGGGGTTGAGGAGAAGTCGTCTCGCTGCTGCTGCTGCATGCCCCGGACTGCTTCTGGCTGCTCGCTGCTGCTGCTGCCTGCCCCAGACTACTTCTGGCTGCTCGCTGCTGCTGCTGCTCTTTGCTGCTCCTGGCTGCTGGTGTTTCTGCTTCTTGGAAAAGGACCACAGGGGGAAGAGACAGCGTTCATCTGAGAGCTTACCACTTGTCTGTCTCGCTGGAGAGGGACTGGAAACTCACTCCGCAGCCAGCCGAGCTGTGATACTGACACTGCCTAAGTATAACTTTCCTCCCGGAGGAAAACCTCCTGGGTTTTGTTGGGTTTTTTTTTCTCTCTTGTGGTGTTGGGGAAGCGGTTTGCACTAGTCTGTTTACATATATATATAGCAGTTAAGAACAGTTATCCTTCTTGTATTAAAAGTTCCTCTTCTTAAATTTGATAAAGAGTGGCGTGATTATTGTGGAGAAGGCCCCCTCCCCCACTTGTGGGTAAACATTTTGGTTTTTCCCCTCAAACCAAGGCAATCATGCACAGACCAATATGATCAGGTGAATGCCATTTAATCAGATCGCACACGTGCCTATTATAACTCAAAGCATTGTTCATGCACCCCGTTCCTTATGCAGATTGGCTAATTGAGTATGTTCACATGACAGAATAACAGCTCTCATTGGTTACATACAAAGGCCCATGAATACAATGTTTACATTAAACTACTTCAGCATACTTTTTTTCCCACAGCTGACTGCAGGTGTCTTGAGTCAGCTTATCTCTCCACCACCTTCAGAGAATGCAAACAGGTGGAATTGCTCACATTTCCATTCTCTGTAAGAAATTTTTCCCTACAAATCCCCTCTCTTTATTTTGAGCAATTTAGATCTGTTGCATTGACTTGTGAACCATACTCATAACACATTGCAAAATACAAGGCAATCAAACCAAAACAACTACAATAACTACGATTGTTAGGCCTTCTTTCAGAAAATCGAATAATCAACCATTAAATCCTAGCTTTTTCAACCAATCATCAAAAGCAGATGTTGTTACCATTAGCTTTTTCATGTTGTCTTTCAACTTTCTTAATTGTGCATAAATGGATACTGAATGATCTGATAAATTCATTCAGCACATCCCATCAAAATCTTCATAACCATGGCCTTGAGCTAAAAGCAAAAATCAAAAGCAGCTCTATTCTACAATAACATGTGCCTAATACTATCTACATCAGTAGTAAGATCCTGTATTATTTCTGAGGTTAGGTTCACTTGCTCAGCTGTTCAGCATCTTAGCCACTTGGTTAACTGTAATGTTTTTGTGGCTCCTATTGGAGCAAACAGTGATGCTATTATGTTTGTAGGCTTGTCCCAAAACTGGACGTTATCCTCACATTCTAGCCCTAACTGAGACATGCTACGTTTTTCTCTTCCTGAGAACCTGTGTATATGCTGTTCTGGGGAGACACTTTGTACTGAATTCAGTGTAGCCTGTGATTGAATTAACTGTTCAGTAATTATACCTACCTTAAAAATTACTGCTCCAGTAGCTGGTGTCATTGACCCCAGTAAGTCTTATTCTTGTGGTTCTATCATCGTTTGATTGAGAGACATAATTATGGCCCTGTCTCTGTAATTGTGCCACAAAAACACTTGCACCTGATGGTAATCACAGCACAATAGTCACAATTAAAAAATCCACAGTCCAGTCTTCATCATAGATAAAAAAATCCTATTCAGTTATAATCTATCTATAGTCCATCTTGAAGCAATTTGTTTTGCCACTTTCATTCCTCATTTATTCATCATTCACTTTTTCACTCTCACTTCTTTTACTTTTTCCCTTTTTTTTCTATTCAGACAAAACGCGCTTTCAATATCTTTACTTTCATTACTTTAAACCAGTAACAAAAACTGAATTGCTCCAGAATTATTCTATTTCACTTAACTACTATCATAACCTTTCACCAAATTAACACTGCTCTGCTAACTCAATTAACACCTAACTTTTTACTAAAGTAATGTTACTCTGCTTAACTTCTTAACTTTTTAACAAATTAAAAACACTATTTCATTTACTTAACATCTTAATTTTCTTAAGTTAAAAACATTCCTGCAGGTATTGTCATTGGTGCACCAAAAGACTCAAAAACCTTAACAGAAATATAACCACACCAAACAATATTATTTCTATAAATTAGTTATTTTGCATTAAACTTCTACATCTAAGAACAGATCTTAACCATTCTAAGTCTTGTAATTCTTGTGTTACTTGCAGTAAATATGCATAGATTTGGTGTCAGTAAAAGCTCTTTGAAAAGTGCCAATAGCATCAGATTGAGATACATCTATTGCCACTTGGAGTTATGGATTTGAATCTGAGGGATCAAATTGAAAGCCTAATTTCTTAAGCTCTATTAAAATTTTAGGAAAGCTTGTTGCATTTGCAAATGTCACTCAAATATTCTGCTGATTAGTCTGATTCAGTCAGGGGAAACTGGTCTTTGTGTCCATCATTGATTTCAATCTGTGGAGACAAAAGTAGAAAATTTTCTCCAAATTATTAAAGGCTTACAATACTCTATATCTTTTTAACAAGAGTCAAATTAACAGAGGAATTAATTCAGAATGGGATTTCTTGGAGGCCTGTTGTCACTCTCTGTGTTCCTCCAAAGGTGACTACATTCTGTCTTTCCATGATTTATTCCAGAGCTTTGATCTTAGTGCTTGAGGTGTCTATGTTCTGCTGTGCTGAGACAAGCTGCAGTTGCTGCTCTGTGTTACAGTGGGTCCGTCTGAGGTTTGTTTGAACTACGATACCCAGGAATCCTTGCAAAAACTGATGCACATGACAGGAAATTCGTTGGCATACTGTGAGGCTCCCAGTGCATGCATGGTTCCCCACCACCATCACCACCTTGGAGTGGGGGGCTTGCCCCTCCCTTCTTTGTAATAGATGAATTGATTAATTTGCTAGAAACCAAATCAAATAGTATTTTTAATTTTGTTTTATTTGTGTAAATGTAGAATTAGATATGCCTGAAAACTTAGAGGATTGTAAAAACCAGAAAAACTGGCTTCCCTGCAAAGAGAACAATGCCTTATGGTAGAATGGCTCGGTACTTAACAAAGAATGTAGGCACACCTAGCTCTCACTGTGAAAAAAGGGAAGATTCCTCCCGGTCCCAGTACAGTCCCGGTATATCTTCCCAGCCCGGTGCCCCCCCCCCCCTTCTCCTCCACACCGTTTTTTCAAGATGCTAAAGCCACTATCTCCAGACAGTTTCGCAACCACCCGAGCTGAAAAGAAATACCTCCCTGCCCTTTGTAAAGCCATCCCAGTCCCTATACCATTCCCAGCCCCCTTCAACTTCAAAGAATTCCCTTCCCCCCCCAGCCACATCGTACCGGTGCCACATCAGGGCCCTGCAAGCCAGAAACCCACCCCCATTGAATCTCCGGGGAAGACCCGTGCCCGGCAGTCCCCTTCCCCCACCCCGGTTCGTCCCGTTCCACAGTGTCCTCTCTCCCCTCCTAAGCCGGCACCCTGGAAAAACCCCCCTTCCTCCACATGGCTCAAACAGCCCCTCCATCTTGGTCCCTGAGTTCCCGGTACAAGCCTTTCTCGGCCATACATGCCCGGTTTTCACTCCCAAGACACCCAAAACTCAGAGCCACCAGTTTTTCTCTTCCCCCACCCCGGTCAGTCCCAGCCCCACGCCAGCTGTACTAGAAAGCCCTTGGCTGTCTCCATGTTCTGCTAAGGTGCCTGCCAGCTGTGCCGCTGGGAACCAGGTCCCACAGAGTCCTCCCAAAAGTCCTAGCACCACGGTCACCCACGGCGCGGACCCTGCCAGGTTCCCCGCCAGTCCCCCCCCCCCAAAAGAAACAGCCCCACACCTAGCTTCCTCGGCCTCAGCCACCCCATGCCAAGGCAGGAGCGTAAACCAGCAGGGATAGCCGCCGCCCTGGGGAGCTTCTCCAGCTAGCCACGCTACTGTGTTTCTGGACAAAGCAGCCCTGCCGGGAAAATCTCACCGCCCATGCTGAGTGCTGAGCCAGCGCCAATGCCAGCCAGCGCCGGCTCGGCATGGGCCAACCCCCATCTGGAGTGGACCCACAGCATTGCAACCCTTCCTGCTGCGCACGGCTGAACAGGACATTATGCCAAGGACTGCAGTTTGTCCCTTGCCAAGCACCATGCCTTTCCCCAGACTGTATGGCCACATGAAACCCCCCCCCCCCACTCCTGGGACACCATGAGGCAAAAGGTATTGCGAAACATGACCGGACCTGGTTGAGAACTGCAACTGTTACAACGCACCAAACTGAGTCTGCGCAGGGAAGCAGCGATTGCGAAACTGTTATGTAACACATGTAAACTGCGCCTGCGCAAAAGGGGCGTGGCCTATGCCAAAAAAGTGAATATAAGCAGAGCCCTAGACCAGGGCCAGACATGAACCTTTTGGGAGCTGGTCTCCTAGGTCACCCGGTGCTCTGCTATCCTGCAAGCACTGTGTTGCTCCTCTCCTTGCCTTCACAAAGAGCTGAAATCACTGAGGCTGAGGCCAACAGAGCTGGATACCGAAATCACTTAATAAAATCACTACCTTTTAGAGGAGACTGAGGCCAACAGAGCTGGATACCGGAATCACTTAATAAAATCGCTACCTGTTTGTTATTTTATTAATAAAATTAATTTTGTTTTCCTTGTTAAATAAAATAAATGCTGATATTCTAGCCAACGCCTCGGTGCCTATAGCATTCTTGAAGCAGTTTCACCATTTTGAAATATGCAGCAAAAATTCCCCACATTGGCAAAGCTGCAAACCAGCTGCAAACGAACTTTTGCGATCTCTCACATGGTGAAAAACAGAGCAAAACAAGCCCAAAAGAGCAGTTTTCGGTAGTTTTAGAGCTTACTACAGGCTTAGAAGGTAATAAATCTGTCTCTCTTCCCGTGTTTTGTTTTCTTAGCAAGATGGTATTTTCTTATCAGTTCAGCTGTCAGAGCTTCAGTGCTAATTAGTACAAGTCCAACTACTAGTGCTAATTTATTGTTGCAGAACTGTTTCAAAGTTAACTCTTTCTTCCCCGTTTTCTCCAGAGTGGAGTAAGCTTTTTTAAGTAAAAAAAAAAATTCTTAGCAATCTTCACATCATTAAGAACTCTGTGGCTTTTTCAAAACCGCTTAAAAGCTTCCAGGGTTTGTCAAGTCTCTACATTAAAATGCTTATATAAAAGCATTTTGTCTGTGCACTTAAGTATTCTTTTTCTATGAAGATACTAAGAATTCCTCCTCTATGCTTCTCTCTTTCCATTACTTAATTCATTCTGTAGGCTCTGCCACATGGCTTCCTGAGCCGGCAGCTCAAACGCTGTACTAACATCAGGGATAAGGTTTCTATCTTGTGCCCACATTAATAAATCTTTTACCTAGAGTCATAGCTGATTCCTCTCTTAGAGAGGATATATTGGAGGAGCTTCAATCCCATCTCCTCCCTAACCACTCACCTCTTATTTTTAGGCGAGATCCTGATGACTCGATCGACGAACCAAGATGCGCCTCTTCCTCCAGTTTCACTGGGCACTGCAGACTGCTGACCACTGGGGAAGCAGCCACTTTTGGTTAGCTTCTTTGCTATCTTCCTCTATTCTACTGCTTCCTCTTCAGGGTGCAGGAATCGGGATGCAGTATTCTGAGGGATATTTTCCTCTAGTCTGAGGGTTCAGCCTTGCTTTCCAGGCACCAGATAAAGAAAGAATAAATGCGGATGATCAAAGGACATCATATGCAGACCAATATGATCACGTGAATGCCATTTATTCAGATCGCACACGTGCCTATTATAACCCAAAGCATTGTTCATGCACCCCGTTCCTTATGCAGATTGGCTAATTGAGTATGTTCACACAACAGAATAACAGCTCTCATTGGTTACATACAAAGGTCCACGAATACAATGTTTACATTAAACTACTTTAGCATACTTCTTTCCCATAGCTGATCTCAACTGTCTTGCCTCAGCTTGTCTCTCCACCATCTTCAGAGAACGCAAACAGGCAGGATTGCTCACATTTCCATTCTCTGTAAGAAATTCCTCCCTACACAGAATGAATATATAAAAAGAAGACAGATGTAACATAAAACCCCCCAAAAAGTGATGAGCAACATTCCTAACAAGTAGATCAATTTCCATCCACAAGCTAAGATGTTGAGCTGGAAAGTATTCAGATGTAAAAGTTTGAGTGGCACGTTGATAGCACATAGTGGTATTAGGAAGAAAAATGCTACATAATTTAGTTGCACCAAATCTCAAATTAGCTAAAAGAAAAAATCCTGTGATTCACTGAATGGTAATAAAATATTGCAAATGAATATCATCACTCCTTTTTTTAATCATCTATATTTTTTTCTTTCCCAAACTGTAATAATAGGAAGACCAATGTCCAAGAAACACATTTGACTACTTGCAATGACAACCACGAAAGAAGTCATTCACACTCTATCTCACCTGGAATCAACTCGTGTTTTATTGAGTCCTCAAACACGCCACATGACAATCCTTGCTTTCAAAGGATAAACATGTCAAACTGGAACAAAGAAAGTCAATTCTGTATCATTCAAGACTATACATTTTGTAAGGCAGTAATGAAATAAGAAGAAACTGAGAAATAAGCCTAGTGGCATTGAAATTGGTAGGAGTTAATACAATGACAAAAAACCTATGTCATATTATATGTACTTACATTAATGTCACCCAGACTGGAAAATACATAAAGATCTTGTGGAGAACTCACAGTAATATCAAGGATTCTTTTATAGTTCATTGATGTTCTTGGGAATTCAATCCAAACCTTCCCATATTTCCCCAGTTGTACAGGAGAAAACACAGCCAGTTTTTAGTTAATACTTCTAAAATTAATAGTTTATAAAATTTTGTTCCATAGGTTTTCATTTACACAGAATAAGGACACATTGAAAGACAACTTTGGGCTTGAAATTCTAAGCATAGCTTTTCATAGTAGATAATAATGTAATTTTTTTTGGCTGCTATATTTCAATATATAACAGTACACAACAGCCATAATGTTAATTGGGCATCTGTGTCTTAGAATGGCCAGTTAACCAGATAATTACTTTTGAAAATTTCCTATCTTATTAATGTTGTTACATCCTAATATATTGAGGTGAAACTACTGCTTAAACTTAAATGGAACAATAACTCTTATATAAACATAAACATATCTAAAGGAATAATTAAACACCACTGCTAATTGAATAAGCACTAATTGCTTCCCACTGACCTGGTTCTTTCAGGAGTTTGAATTTTAGTTTGAATGATATAGAAAATCTATTGATTATAGACAAACAATTAACCTTTAAATTTGTCACAATACTTGTTCCAACAGTCAGGCCACAGTGAAAATGGACCCAGTTAAGTCAATTTTTCAATATTAGTGAATCATAAGGATTACTTCATAAAGAGTTCTCTACAGTAAATTGAAAGCCAATGAACTTAAGAGAAATATTCTCTGTAATAATTGAGAATTTGCTGAAAAAACCCCTACAGTATACACTTTTCCTACCAAAAATGACTAACTGAACAATCTCGAAAAAAATTCTTTTTAGAAGAATTTTAAAATTGTAAAAAGAAAATATGTAAATGGCAAAAAAATCCTTTCTCACGATTTCAAAATGGGAAAATTGCCTATTTCGGAATTGCTTTGTTTAAAAGCCTGGTCTTCTAGATAATTATAATAAAATCTGAACCATTTCAACTAATTACAAATTATCGAGCTGTTTTATGTTAGCTTTCTAAATCAAGGTTAGGGTTAAAAATTTGAACTTTCAAATTTTCAAACAATGGAAAATCCACTGCTAAGTACTTCTGCTTGGAGCTGCAGCTTTAGCTCCAGAGCTAAGTTTGACCCGAAGTTCCCTGTTTCACAAAGTTCCCTGCTAAGGGAAGTGTTACTGAGACAAAAAAACTTAAGAGCTGAACAGAGTGTGAGACAATGGACCACACATCTGTGTCTGTTTTTGAAACACTGCTTACAGTGGAAAAATGGACTTGGAATGGGTTTCAAATCCTACCATACACTTCTCAGAATGTGTGAGGATTATGAAAGTTTGAAGCTGCAGGCAGTTCCAGGCCTAGATAAAGCACAGCTTGTACTGGCTTCCTTGTACAGCTGGGAAGAGTGAGAGATCATTGAAACTGTGAGAAAACTGTCAGGCTAACTAAAATAAAGTGACATAAGAAAAGATCTAAGAAAAGCAAGTTGTGAGAATGCAATGTGTGTTGATAATTTATCATAAAACAAAAAACGCATCTGGAGTGTGAGTAACATCCAATTAGAAGCTGTAGTAAAGTATATGGACATTGTCATAAACCTATGAAAACTGGCCATGGGAGGGATTTAGAATATATATAATGTAACCTGTAGTTTGAAGGATATCTCTCTTTGTACTTTGCTCTTTGTTCTTTTGTTCTTTTCTATTTCTTTTATTTTGAGTGTTTAATAAAATTAGCTTTGTGTGTGACACCTGCAGCCCTGTGCTCCTTGTCCACTACAACTCAATGATGACAAGAATGTATTTGACTAACTTGTTTTATACCTAATGGGAAAAGTTTCCTCCTACATAGTACATGTAGAGAAACTTTGTAAGATGTGCACATTTGTGACCTCCTAGCATCGCAATAGATGCTACAAAGACAACATCTTAAACCCTTTTGCTTGTAATTAATCACCATTCCTCCATCCAGTTAGTAAACACCAAACATGGAAAGACCGTGGGTTCATCCAAGAAAGAAATTGGGTATTTGGGTCAAAAAGTGATATTAATATAGGACACTTCTGATAAAGTGCTCTTTTTCTTTTGCTTCTTGTCAAGAACAGATATGAAGTGCCAACTAGCAGACTGATATGAAAAAATACAAGTCTCAATAGAAACAGGCTAACAAACCTGTGTGAGTCACACCCATCATTGCTTCTGTGACATCTAACTGGAGACCATGGAGGAAGGCAGCACAGCCTTATAAAACTGAGTCACCTACAGTGAAAATCTGGTGGAAAATTATCACCTATAGGTGACTTAGCAATTGAGATGTGGAAGGAGTCAGAGACAGCTGCCCAACCTGCTGTGTCCACACAAAATGCCCCAAGGTGGCCATCACCACCAGGGACCAGGACAACAGTTTGTAGTACCAGTGTAAGCAGCACACCTTTTTAGGGGGGGGGGGGGGGGGGGGGGGGGGGGGGAGGAGGCAGGGAGGAAGTGTTTCTGATAAGAATGGCACAATGTTGCAGTCACTTTGAGAAGTGATTGCACAGGGAAGTGAAAAAGAAGAAAAGTAAATCAGGCTTCAAATCTACTGTGGCTAACAACATTAGGAAAGAGGGAGAGCCCGGGACAATGCAAATACAAGAAAGTGCATCAGTATTTTGAATACCATCACAAGACAACTACTGGCAAGTGATGCATAGTGCTTTGCTTTAAAGTAGAAAGCACTTTATTTTAATTAAAATAAGTAGGTAATATTAATTACTATTACCAAAGCAGATGCTACAGACAGAATACCACACAAACACGTGGGGAACAACTGGTTGATACAAGAGCTCATATCTGCCAAAATTAAGGGAGCCCATTTAAACTATCTCTTGAGGTTTTCTGGCTTAGATGCCTAAGATGATGACTGAAGTTCCTTTCAGACAAGTGGGGTTTTAATCCCTCCAGCTGCCTCGGTAAAACTAACAACTTAAAACTCATCTTCTAAATTTGCTTAAGTTTAGATCCAATCCAAGTATAAAGTGTAAGCATGTGATACACAACAGTCCTTAAGATTACAGACTAAAACAAGGTAGATGTTTTGTCTGGTTGTTGTAGGAGAAAAACACAATGAAAATTCAATTTAAAATTCAACAAGGGAGGAATAGGTAAGCATAAAAAAAAGGGCATTCATATTTATAAGAGCCTGAATGTAATGAAGAAGTATTAATAAGCCCTTCTTCCCTTAGCACTCACAGAATGACATTCAAATGAGAAACTCACTGCAAGGGGCATATCTCAATTGTAACTAAATATGGTAAACATCGCCTGACATTGCTTATTTTCCTTTGCTCCTTGCCTACTCAAAATTCATCATCTCTCATCATTCATCTTGATTTGTTCATATCCATTTAACAATCGCCATCCAACTTGATTCAGTTTCATTTGGATCTCAGCTGTTTGACAGTCATTATCTGACATTACTCATGCTCATTTGCTTGGCAATACTTCCCTGATACTCTTTTTCAAGGATTTATCAGTTCTTCAAATTTCCTAGTTTTTTCAATATGTCAATATCCTTATCTATAAGCACCAAAACTAATAATCTTTATTGTTCTGACAAAGTTTGAAAACTCTTTTTCACTTCCAGTAAATCTCATGAAAGCCCTTTCCCCCTGCTTCACCATGATAAGTACCCAGTGTTTTCCATTCTTTCACCATGAGGTAAAAAAGCATATATCTATATTAATTTATTTACATTCACATATATAAATATATATATGCACACAAGTATATAAATATACATAACAACTTAATTTTGAGCATAAACAAGTATCTTAATCTTAAATAAGCAATATATTCTCTTGATCTTTAAGCTTCAGAGTAAAGAGGATGTCAACCAGCAATACTGTATGTATGAGTACAACATATTTAGGCCTTTATAAAGCTGAAGAGGAATATCTTTCATGATTCATTGTGCTCTTATGCCTTAGTATTTTGCCAGGAAAAAACCCACATAAATAAATAGTTCATAATAAATACATCAGCAAATATGTCATCTCCATTACTCTTGCATTTTCCTCAAGTGTTTCACATTTTTAACATTAATTTCTTAAAAAATATTCAGTATTTAATCTAAAGATAAAAGTCAACATTCTTGCACATTTGTAATTCCTCAGTCAAGGTAATCTAAATCTTCTCAATAAACAAAATTACCTGTTTATATTGTGCAGAGTGTAGGTCCTAGATCCAAATATTTGATGCACATCCAAAAGTAAATGGAGGTTTACAATACTCTCTTCAATCTATTTCTATGAATAGTCTGTAAATTAATTTGTTGCTAATGTACATGCAGAAGGTGACAATAGAAGACAAATAAATAATTTATGCAATGTGAATGAATTTATTATCACTCTTTCATGAACTGCTCCAAACAGTACAAAACTGTCTTGCCTGAAGGCATCTACTAGAGCTGATATAAATTACTCTGGCCAAAGACCTAGTCAAAAGCTCCAGAAGTTGCACCCCGGAGTTTCTTGTGATTAGAGGTCACTCCGTCTACTTAAATGAAGGAAAACTGCAGAACCACTGTTGCATTTCAGCATTTACCTTCATCTCACATACAGGTGGGTGAAGTCACAAGAATGAGATCAACTGCAAAAAGCATTACTTTTTCAGTCAAATCACACCAACCTTCAAGCCAGGACAAAGAAGGGCTAAATGCAGGCCTCTCCCTTTGCTTGACCTTTCATTCCCTCCTCCTTGCATATTTTGTGCTTGCTTTTTCCTAAGCTGCAACTTGCTGCGCTACACAATGAGTTCAAGCATTCCCACCCTTGCTCCCCCATTTTCACACATGCATTTCAAATCCCCACATTCCCCTTTCCACTTCTCCTTGCAGAATGGGCTACATAATACTCTTCCTTCACCAACTATCTTTGCAGCTCTGTCTTTTATACCGTTCCTCTAAGGTATCTGTACTCTCAGTGTCATGTACAGTAAGTGTGTTTCAAAGCAAGCAAAATGTTTTTTCTGCTTCTTGTAGGTTAACCAAGATGAAACATCACTTTTGAGTCCTGTTTCTTTAGTATGCATTTCCCCAGTCCTTGTTCCTAATCCCTTAAAAATTATGCGTCTGTGGCCAATACAGACCAACACAAATCTATGGAAGGTAAACAAGATACAGCTGCGGATATTGCAGCCTAAACAATATCACATTTTCAAATTTTTCATCTGAATTCAGCTCAGTTTCTTTCCTTTCAAATATGCCAACAACACAAACAAACCGGCCCCATACCTATTAACACACCACAGAATTAGACTTAAAAACCAAATTTTGTATAAAGCTTTACAAAATAATAACAGTAGGATATGATTTGTGACTGTCTCATGCCCCCACCCCAGCTGTAACAGTAAAACATTCCCACCATTATTGAAAACAACTGGTGAATGTGGATTTATAATTCTCTAGGGATGACTGATTTTAAATAAAAGTAGACCTCTATCTCCTACAAAATCAAGTTTCTTAAGATAGCTCAAGAGGCACAGGAACCTCCTGGCATAGTCTCAAATAACTACATGTCTATTAGCATATATCTTATTCAACTCAAAGGGTTTCACAAAGATTTATCAGTTTTAAGAAGTTGAAAAGAAGGTGTGGGTTTGTTTTTGGTTGTTTTTTTTTTTAACAGGGATCAAAGTCATAGCCAGTTCTGAGAAAGTTAAGTATCCACTTTCTTTAGTTCTGATCAGAAATAGGTGTGGCAGAAATCAAAATTGTTGACATTTTTTGGTCTGTGCTTTGGCCAGCCATCTGGGCACAGTTTATATTATTTCCTAGCTTGTTGCTAGTAACAAGAAGAGATAAAGTAGAAACTTCGCCCTTGAAGACAGAGCTAGCAATAAACTAAAAATAATTGGCCTCTTTTGATTGGCTAGTTGCATTTGTAGATCGTTTGAAGGAGAAACTGAGGGAGAAGAGGAGGAAGGCTATCCCTAGACCCAAATAACTGAAGACCCCCGACCAATTATGCGCATGCTCAGGGACATTCCAGCGCCCACGTACATGCGCAGAGAGAAAACTGTTATTTAACAAATGGGTGGAGCTGGTGACTTCAGGCTAGGCAGTGTTAGGGGCGGTATTGGACACACCTGCCTAGTCAGACGTCATTGGCCACCTGTATTTTAAGGGAAAATGACTGGTGCGCGGTTTGGCTTGCTTGCCGTGCAGGAAAACCTTGCATTTTAAAACACCAGGAGCACCTGTTACTGCAGCGAGTTAGCTTGCGCACGTGGTCTCAACTTCCTCCTTTGGAAAATCTAAGTGTGTGTGGGTTGTTAAGGTATTAGTATTAGCAGCACTCCCCTTAGTGAGTGGGGGGTGTTTGCATGCCTGGGTTTATTGCTTTTTTGAAGGCTTTTTTCCTTCCTTTTGCTTCCCCCTCCTTTTCCACCCATAAAATTCCTGTTACTCAGCAGTTTCTGTTAATAAGAAAACCCGTTTGCTAATCTCTCGACAGCGTGTCTGGTTCACTTTCTGGCATCTTTTCGAACTCACCCTAATACAATAGGTGAAAGGAGGAGAGTATTTTTATGCCAGAAGGAGAAGCAAATTGTTCTTTTTTCTTTTTTCATTTAAATGAATATATGGATAGAAAATATGCATTATTACATTGTTCAGCCTAATTCTTCCCCCTTCATTCAATTTTCTATAATTAGCTATCCTCATCTTACAGAAATTCACGCATTTCTTCTAGATGGGGATTTACTATAGATGTTTCAAGACATTTCTCAAAGAGTGTATGTCTCACTACAGTGTTTGAAAGGTGACAAAGAGCTTTAGGAAACAAATAACAGTAACTTTCTACTGGTAAGGTCCCTTATTATGTGGAATAATATTTCCTGCTAGGGAGTAGAAACCTCATTATTTGAAATGTTCAAAAGAAGCCTAGCACAAGCACTAGAAAACACAATATATTAAATAATACATCTTTATTAAGAGAGGGTTTGACCAGATGACCTTGAGGGATTCTCCCCTTACCTCGTTTGTAATATATAACCATTTAGGAAACAAAACATGCAATTAAAATAGGCTGAGGTAATGTGTCAAGTATTCAGATTGTGTGTGAGGCTGCAGTGTTTATAAAAATTTATATATATATACATATACACACACATATATATACGCACACATATATACATATATATACACATATATATATACACATACACACACACACATATATATATATATATATATATATATATATGTACAAGACATTAGTCACCAAGCTCCTTGGGGAGCTTAGGTAAGCCTATGACTAGGTCAGTAGATAGAATCTAGAAATGAAACATCACAAACTCCTAGATGCTTAAAAATACTTAACGTCCTCTACACCCACCTCCTAGAACATGGGTAGATGCTATATTTTCATTTCTTGTTTTTTAAATGTGGTAGAAACACATACAAAACAGATAATTTCATGTGTATCTGAAAATTATCCTATGGAAACCCATAGGAGCACACACAGTTTGCTAATTTGTGCAGTACAGGATGAGTGTTTAGTGTATGCAAAAAGGATATGAGTTTCGGTTTTCAAACTAATTTCTCAGTAATTAGACAACATCTCTGTCTCATGCGAATTGAATCAAAGGATCTCATGAACATAACTGTCTCAGCAGATGAGTCAACTCTAAGTGGGATTTCTCTTTCTCTTTTTTCTTTTTTTTTCCTTGAAAATCAGTCTTATTTCAAGCAATAAAATTTGCATTTCAATTCAAACACCATATGTTTACAAATAATTTCTAGAACAGCAACAAAAACCCCCAATCTAAGTGCATAGGAAAGGTCTTCCTCAAATCCAGCACAAAAATTCCATCCTAGATGGTTTCCATTTTTCTGGTGCTATTTTTCAAAACCCTATCTTCAAGGAAGTGACCTGGAGAGGTTCCAAAATCTTGAGCTTCAAACAGAAGCTAACAGAGCTGCAGGTGCTGTGCACTTCCATCCACTAGGAACTTGTTAATCCTAGTTCAACTTCTTTCTAGCTCAACACCTCCCACAAGGAAATGTGAGATTTCTCCCTCCCTGAAGCTTGCTCACATATAAATTTACAGCAAGGGCAGTCTGAATCATCTTCCAAGTGCCAGCAGTATGTCTGAACTACTAATGTTCCGGTGAAGGCTCTTGACCTGGCAAGTCAGGTTTGGCACAAATAACTCCAGACCCCTTTAAGAGCAGGGTTGGGGACTAAAATAGTTCAGGTCTCCTCCACTGTTCAAAGCAGGGCTTTTTCTGATAGCTGTACCATGACATTCATCATGTACAATTGCATTTAGGAAAATTGCATCCCATTACACATCATGCCTACACTCATCTAGAGAGCAGTTATTTCATCTCAGCTGCTGTTTCAACACAGACTTTTAAGTAGTTTAAGCAAGAGTCTTGTGCCCCAAGGGTTCCCAAAATCAGAGAGACTGTTTAACTTGCATTGCAGGATAAGCATGCATGTAATGAACAGCTATGCTGTAAATGCAGTTCTGTAGCAAAAAAAAAAAGCCTGTAAGGAAGGGACAACTGAATCCTTTCCACATAGAACTGGAGTTTCATTCAACTTCTAGAAAGACAGATAGGTCTCACTTTTCAACTTCGTGTATCTCTGTACTAGATACAAGGTAAAATTTAATATTGCCATGGCAACATTCAACATAGCTTGCTGAGTCAGTTCTGTTTTAAATATTTAGCTTTGATTACATTTGAGATAGAACTTTTGTGCACAGATCCATATTTAAATCCTTTAATCTTTGTTGCAATTCTATGTATTCCAACTCAGACAGAAGGGTGGGGTTGAGGGGAGCCCTATAGTGGATTTTTGCTTACAAATTGTGTTTCATTGTCCTCATCCAATGCTACCATGACTGGTGGAATTACAGGTCAGATTTGTAGAGCAGGTTGGACTGCATGGGACCTCAAGAGGTGTTATGAACATCAAGAGGAGACTAGTTCCATCAGCATTCCTTATTTGCCCTTAACCAGCCTTCCATATTGACCAGGTATGATAAACCTGATGACCAGAGACTGCATTTCCTGCAGTCCTGAAACATGTTTTGGTCCTGAGGGGTGTGTTTAGACCTTCTTCCAAAAGCTATACTTAAGATTTTTGAGATTTTGAGTATAGCCATTTCTGAGAAAAAAGATGACAGACATGATCCATGCCTTCCAGGCTAGCTCTTCTTACAAATAACAGATACAGTGGGAAACAGGTTTCCTCTGTCACCAAACTCTAATATGAGATGCATGACTACATTACCTTCACCTCCTTCACTCTCACAACAGCTGTGCTGCCTAACAGTTTATAGTCCCAAAATACTACTAATAAAAATTGATCTACGGTGCATTTCTAAAGTAGAATCAGAGCACAGAATTTAGAAGCCTTTCAAGTAACACTTTGGGGGTTTTTATTTTTTTGTCATTTTCATAAAGGGGTTTTTTTGTGTACATTTACTTTAGTGATATGGTTTGCAAGTCAGGCATAACAGTGATGGAGAGGAAACCAAACATATTTGTAAATTGCTTTTTTGGGGAAACTTAGGAAGCGCTTAGGAAAAAAAACAACAATATCGGACTTGCCTCTGTAGAGACCCTACTGGAAACCTAAGAAAAAATAACATTTGGACTTAGGAGAGAAGAATGTTAGCCCATCACCCAGGTGTCAAAATGCTGGAGTTTAAAACAAAAGAAAAGCAACAGCAGATTACTGAGAAGGGCCTTTACTACACTGAAAAAAATGTCACAGCCATAAGAATAAAAGGTTAATGTTTATATTTAGCATGTTGCTGTTCAGGCTTTGACTACCAACTTGCTCAATTTTCTCCATTGTTCAAATGCTGCTTTGTCTTTACAGACTGAATGAACTTATATAGTGAACAGAAACCATATACTAATAACAGCACACTCTCTCTGATCGAGCATCAACATGCAGCCTCTATCTGCATACAGCTAATTGGTATTTAGTCTTCATTAGCAAGCCATTTCCAAACAAAAGCATAAGTTTGAAAAATGCCTGCTCATGAAATGACACTGCAGGGAAATTACATGCTGGTCAAGAGAATAGATAGATGGCATGTTTTCTGAAAGAGATGGGTGTATAGAGCTTTAGTTTGCCATGAATTGTGCCTGATGTTGCATTAAAATTTGTCATATTGCAATCCAAGATAAAGAAGCCTTTTATATACACCCATTCCACAGCCTTAACACTTCATAAGGAGGAAAAAAAAGCCATATCCCAGGCTTTATGCATCTTCAAAGACCAAAGATCAGTGGTCTGCTCAGAGTATCTGCAAGAGCAGTAACTGTTGAGACAGTAAAATATGCTGCATGTGCTCTGCCTACAGCAATATGATAGACATTACTAAGTTTTATAGCTAGTAATCACAATAATGCTTAAAAGCACAGGGCTTTTGAAAAAAAATATAAAAATGACAGCTTTATGCTGCCTATTCATAGCTATAAACTGTTTGTTCAGTTTATTAATGGAGAATTTCTCTGGAGGATTAATATTTAAATTTTGGATATCTATGCATATTCCCTGCATTTCATGCTACCTAGTCAGTCAGCAACATCTCACAGTCTGCCCAGAATTTTAAGCTAGCTCAGGAATTGGTAGAAATTTATCCTGCATTTTAGAAGTGCATTGATCTATGACACACACAAACCAGACATACCAGATCTGGGCAATTGAACCAGGCTCCTCTCACAAAAACCTCTGTTAAACTAGTTGCTCAGATGCTGCAACTTAGAGTAGCCAGTTCTAAAACCACACTAGACTGTGTCAGCTGAAGTCCAAATCCCTGCACATTTGCCCCAAGTCACACTACATTAAGTCATATTTTGGCCATATCAATATTCAGACTTCCACCTGTTAACTGCAGTGAAATCCCACACACCTGAACTATCCTCAGCTGATGTAAGTACAGTTTCACCAAGCTTGTATAAGAGAGAACATTTCCTATCAAAATCATTGCACAAAGTAACAACCTGTATGATCAGACTTCGTGAACGAAGATTTCAGAAGGGGTCTCCCCACGTAGGTGTGCCCTTCCACAGTAGATTTTTTAGGTGAGGCATAGCATGCGTGGAACTAGCCCCACCGTTTAAGTCCTAAGGGCCATCTGCCATGGCCGAGCGAGCTTGGACAGTGAAGTCCTCAGGACTGCCTACAGCACCTGGTACTAACCGGGGCTGACCCTGCTGAGCATCCAAGATCTGACGGGATTGGATGGCAGGGAGGCATTTAACTGACAGGGGACAGTCCCCACTGAGACTTGAACTCAGGTTCTTGGGATTCAGAGTCCAGAGTGCTCTCCTTTTCACCTTGGGACTGCCCTAACAAAGTAACAACCATATAACATGCAAAATGCATGTTCCATGCACAGACAGGTAGCAGGAACTTCACCCTGACAGGGGAGCAGCTATTAAAGAAGGTCACACTGAGTCCTCAAAGCCATGAAAAACATTCATGGCAATGCCATTCTTGGAGGAAACTAATTGCTCTTAACTTCTTGAATTAATGATTTAAATTATTCAAATATTTTGTACTAATGTAAAATAAGAATTATGGCTTATGTTCTGATGAATTACTGCTTTAGTAGTTACTGAGTTCCATTCTTTGGTGTCACATAACTCTATTTATTAACTCAAACATAAGAAAACAAGAGTTTTTCTTACACCAAGCAGGATAAATCCTGAGTTCCATCTCCGCTGTTAAGAAGTTCTGGACACTTTTATTATTGTCCTGCAATTCATGAAGTCATTTTCACTAGACATTCATAAGAAAAAAAACATTTGCAAAATGTCAGAGAAATGGCAGTATCCTGGGTGAAAATTTATGTGAGGCATAGTGGACTCAAACTCACTGGTCTTATTTGCACAGGCTCCTAGAGCTCAGGAGCACTGAGAAAGAGATGTGGTGGGTCCAGGGGACAAGAGGCGAAAATGGTTCATTGCAAAGTACAAGAGGCTTTCATGAGGTCCCAGGGAGAAGGTGCTAGAGCTCTGGGACTGGATTGGGTAAGAACTCTGGACAGGGAAGTGGCTTAGGAGGAAAATGGAGGGACCAACACCCGATAGAAATCCATGGTTTTGGGATAGACAGGGGTGGTAGCCATTAGGATTAGGACAGGGGCAGAAACTGGAAGCCACCACAGCCATGCTGCCCCAGGTGGCACTGGGTCCACGAGGCAGAGGCATTCTGGCACAGAGCCGCCCCTGCTTGGACTGGTGGGGGCCACCCCGGTTCATCCCAGAGCTGCAGGGGTCAGTTTCGTGCAAGTTCTGGTTGCTGCCGCTGCTCTGGCAGTGTGGGTGAGAAGGGTGGGGGCACCCCCCAGGCAGCACCATGCCATGCTGGCGGACAATGCCTGCGCTTAATGAGCACGATGAGTCACCAGTGACAATGACTTCGGGGAAGAGAGGAGATAACAGGTGCTGGGTGGATAAAATACAGGGCGGGGTTGGAGGCGGGGGGGCAGGGGTACAATGTAGGGAGAGAGGATACTGAAACTTTGTAACTAAAAACCCAGTACATGCAAAACGCATAATTTTAAAACTTCAACAAGTCTCTCATGTATGCAGCTTCTCAGGTTCAGGGTGCTTTCCCAGTGCTCTTCTCCTTGAGGCCCACAGTCAAAGCTTGTTCTTCCCACATTTCATAGTTTGGTGTGTTTCACACAGTTTGTTAATACTTTTCAGTAGAAAATTAATGTTGATAGCTGCAGGCTTCAGAAGCTCACAACCTTGAGAATCTTGAAAATGTGGTGACATTTACAGCATTCCTCTTAGCTTTGGTTTGGATTGATAGGAGCTATCTGGTTCATCCTCAGAAGCTAATGAGTGCCTGTAACACTGACTGAGAAAGAAACATGAACTGGAAAAAAGCTCTTCTCTGGTTTCTCATCATTTCCGTTGTCAAGGAAACAGCTTCCCCTCAATGAACGGCATGAGGTCAGACCAGCTGCTTCCTCCAAGGGCTAGCTCAACATCATAAGGCTGCACTGAACAGATTATAAATAAAACAAAATAAATGCACATCTCTCTAAAAAAGACCACTTGAAACAAAATTCAGCATAAATACAGATTTTCTAATTACATCTTTTGAGCACAGCAGCACACGAACTGTCTCTCAGAGACATCATAAATCCAAGATAATAAAAAACGTGGTCATTAAAGATCCCATACCATCTTTCCATAAGATTAAATAAATTGCTAGTCTCACTGTCTTGGCTGTGCTCCATCTTGAATGATTGCATTCTGGATAAGACACCTAAATTCCCCTGCCACTCAACATGACAAGAAAGTTTTTATCACTTCCTTTTGTAAAGTGCCAGGAGTCATTGCTGTTGCCATTATAATGGCTTTACTCCACCAAAATGCCCAGGAGAAGTGCACATTCATTCCCAAAATGACACAAACAAACCTATAATTCCACGTGTGGTAGTTTTGGCCTTAGTTTTAGTAGGCCATAGTTTTATAAGGCCCTGAAGGTGCTTTGTAGATTAGAGAGAATCATAGAATTAGAATCGATTGGGTTGGAAAAGACCTCCGACATCATCAAGTCCAACCCTTGGTCCAACCCCAATCCGTTTACTAGGTCATGGCACTCAGTGCCACGTCCAATCTCAGTTGAAAAACCTCCAGGGATGGTGAATCCACCACCTCTCTGGGCAGACCATTCCAATGCCTGATTACTCTCTCTGGAAAGATTTTTCTGATACCCAACTTAAATTTCCCCTGGCAGAGCTTAAGCCTGTGCCCTCTTGTCCTATTGCTGACTGCCTGGGAGAAGAGACCAGCCCCCACCTGGCTATAAGTTCCATTCAGGTAGTTATAGACAGTGATGAGATCACCTCTAAGACTCCTCTTCTCCAGGCTAAACAACCCCAGCTCCCTCAGCCTCTCCCCATAGGACCTATGCTCCAGTCCCTTCACCAGTCTTGTTGCTCTTCTCTGGACCCACTCCAGCACCTCAATATCTTTCCTGAACTCAGGAGCCCAGAACTGAACACAATACTCAAGGTGTGGCCTCACCAACACAGAGTACAGGGAAAGGATCACTTCCCTGGTCCTGCTAACCACAAGATACAGGCCAGGATCCCATTGGCCTTCTTGGCCACCTGGGCACACTGTTGGCTCATGCTGAGCTTCCTGTCAATTAATACCCCCAGGTCCCTTTCTGCCTGGCTGCTCTCCAGCCACTCTGTCCCCAGCCTGTAGCACTGCATGGGGTTGTTATGGCCAAAGTGCAGGACCCAGCACTTGGCCTTATAGAACTTCATCCCATTGGAATCAGCCATCTCTCAAGTCTGTCCAGCTCCCTCTACAGAGCCCTCCTGCCTTCCAGCAGGTTGACACTGCCTCCCAACTTGGTGTCATCAGCAAATTTGCTGATGATGGTCTCAATCCCCTCATCTAAATCATCAATAAAGATGTTAAACAGGACTGGACCCAACACTGACCCCTGGGGAACACCACTAATGACCGGCCGCCATCTGGATGCAGCTCCATTCACCAGCACTCTCTGGGCCCGACCCTCCAGCCGGCTCTTAATCCAGGAGAGGGTACACTTGTCCAAGCCATGGGCTACCAGCTTTTCCAGGAGTATATTATGGGAGACAGTGTCAAAGGCCTTGCTGAAGTCCAGATAGACCACATCCACAGCCTTACCCTCATCCACCAGGTGGGTCACCTGATCATGAAAGGAGATCAGGTTGGTCAGACAGGACTTGCCCCTCCTAAACCCATGGTGGCTGGGTCTAATTCCTTGTCCACCCTGAAGGTGCTGTGTGATTGCAGTCAGGCTGATCTGTTCCATAACCCTGCCAGGCACCGAGGCCAGGCTGACAAGCCTGCAGTTGCCAGGGCCAGCCTTGCAGCCCTTTTTGTGTATTGGGGTGACATTCGCCAATTTCCAATCATGTGGGACCTCCCCACAGAGCCAGGGCTGTTGGAAAATGATGGTCAGGTTGTCTCCTGACTTAAGCAACCAAAGAAATATTCCATACCATATGACACAAACTGGGGTATAAAAACCAGTGTGGGAGGTGTGTCTTTCTCTTTTCCTCATGGTCACTGATCTGGGAGGACATGTTGTGATCGTTCCTGGAGGACTAGGCCTCACCGCTGCCTCACCACTGCTATATCTCAGGGAAGTAAGCATTTTATTGTTACCTTCTTTCTTTCTTTCTCTGTTCAGGTATCTCTTGGGAAGTGAGCCTTATTGGGCTGGTCAGAGTGGTAGAATTTGTGGGTCGGTGGGGGATGTGTGGTTGTTATCTTTTATTTTTATGTGTGTGTTATATTGCATTTTGCTTTTAATTCTCCCTTTTCTGTTCAAATACATAAGCCTTTCCGGTTTAAGTTTCAGTTTCCTTTTTATTTCTCCCTTTCCTGATGTGAGCTGTTGATCATGGTTCCCCAGCCTTGAACACTCATTCCACACACAAGGTGATGAGGGTGCAAAGGCAAGTTTATTAAGCAGAACACTGACTTTTGTAAGGTCTGAGGGTGAGGATTATAGAAACTGGGAGGGAACAGAAATGTAATTAGATGCAAGCAGGGGCAGAGTGAGTAACCGGGGAAACCTAGAGACCAATAGGTAAATGGCCATCAGAGGACCAGTGGGGGACCAGGGTTTAGGATGAAGGTGAGAAAAGGACTCAGGGGAAGGAGACAATATGGAAAGCATGACTACAGAAAAAAGAAAACAGGGAAGCCCTCTTGAAAATTGTAAGGGGGGGTAACATACAACTTTCTGTAACCTATACAACAATATCACAATAGCTCAAACTCAACTTTCAACAATGTCCCAGTGAGGTTTTAAGTCCAGTTCATGTTCAATCATGCTGCCACTTGATCCAGGTGGTTCCACCATGCCATCATTCTTGCAAATCCACCTTCAACAGTGGTATTTCCAGTCTGCATATGAAATGTGTTCTTCCACACTTTCTCTGGCTCCATTGCTATCATGAATACTTGGCATGTTGCCAAGGTCAAACCACAGCACGATGCTTAGCAATTATATAGTCTGCTATGCTAAAGTCTGTTCTATATGTTCTGTTTAAACATGCCAGGGTTTGCAAAAAGATGATAATAAAGCTAGACATGATTAATGAAAGATTAAAAAATTATGGAAGAGCTGTAGGCAACATGTGCTCATTACAATTTTTTATATACCCCAAGGATTTAGTTAGAATTTGTTTCTGACATTTCATTGGGTCTCTACATCACTCATTATTACTTGGAATATGAGTTCAGTTTCTATTTAATGACAATGTTCTGGTAACATATGTTAAATATTTTTATTAAAATGCAATTAATGTTATATTTTGCGTTGGTCATCAAGCATGGCTAGTGATAAAAGGTAAGTAAATTGCCTTCCTGGCCTGGGGGTTTTGAGACACAATGGCATCATCAGAACCTGGACAGACTCTTATTCCCACTATTCAGTTCCTGATGTTTGTCTGATGGTGCCAAACCACTGTGTAACCTTACAGTTCAAAAACAAAGCAATGGAAGAAACAGATGAACGCAATGAAAACAAAGCAATGGAAGGAACAGATGAAAAGGATGGACAAGGGAAGGGCTACAGATGTCATTTATCTGGACTTCTGTAAGGCCTCTGACATGATTCCCCATAGCAATTTTGTCTCTATATTGGAGATATATATATATATGACAGGTGGACTGTTCAGTGGATAAGGAATTCATTGGACAGTAGAAGCCAGAAGATGGTGTTCAATGGCTCAGTGTCCCAATGGACATTGGTGGTGAGTAGTGTCCCTCAGGGGTCCATATTGGGACCAGTACTCTTGTTGCATATTTTTATCAATGACATAGGCAGGTGGGACCAAGTGCACCTTCAGCAAATTTGATGATGACACTAGGCTGACTGGGGCTGCGGACACATCTGAAGGATAGGATGCCGTCCAGAGGGATCTGGACAGGCTCAGGACCTGGGGCCATGGAAATCTCATAAGGTTCAACAAGGCCAAATACAAGATGCTGCACCTGGATTGAGGCAACACCCAGTATCAATACAGACTGGGGAATGAACAGATTGAGAACAGCCCTGGTAAGAAGCACTAGGGCAGACTGGTGGATCAAAAGCCACTTGTATTCTGGGCTGCACCAAAAGCAGTATCGGCAGCAGATCAAGGGATGTGATTGTGTTCCTCTACTCCATTCTCATGAGATATCACTTGAAGTGCTGTATCCAGCTCTGGAGTCACCAGCACAGGAAGGACATCAGCCTGTTGGAATGAGTTCAGGGTAGGGCCACCAAGCTGATCAGAGGGATGGAACACCTCTCCTGTGAAGAATGGCTAAGTTGGGGTTGTTCAGCCTGGAGAAGAGAAGGCTTCAGGGTAACCTCATCGCAGGCTTCTAGTACCTAAAGGGGGCCTACAAAAGAGCTGGAGATGGACTTCTTACAAGGGCTTGTACTGATAGAACAAGACGGAATGGCATTAAATTTGCAGAAGTAGGGTTAAGATTAGATGTTGGGAAAAAGCTGCTGTATTTTGCTGTAGCAAGAGGTTTTTCCTTGTCCCGACCTGCCCAACCCCGACGTGACCTCGGGTTTCAGCACCAGATACCTGGATGAATTCTCACAGAGATATGGTCCAGACTCCAAAATGGTTAAAAGAACGTTCAGCATAACTTTATTGGGGGCGTAAACAGCTTATATAATGTTTTCTGGGGTACACGTGAACTGGGACAGCTTAGGGATAGGTCAAGAGGTCTGTGCATGAGGCAAGGGTCTCTTCTCATTGGCTGAAAGCCAGCTACCACAACCTGGCCATGCGCTGGGCAGCCCAACTTCTGGCGACAGGCTGTCGCTGTCTTGAGTTGTTTACCTCCTCCTTCGGGCTGCCCCAAGGTCACCTTGACCTTGCCAGTCTGTTTAGCTCCTGACGTGGGTCCGTGCAAATGCAGGGGCTGAGGCCACGCCTCTCCCAACAACTAGATATTAGGAAGAAACTCTTTACTGTGAGGGTGGTGAGGCACTAAAACAGAGAGGTTGTGGATGCCCCACCTCTGCAACTGTTCAAGATCAGGTTGGATGAGGCTTTCAGCAACCTGATCTAGTTGAAGGTGTCCGTGTCCATGGCAGGGGGGTTGGAACCAGATGATCTTAGTTCAGTTGGTTAAAACTTGGCGCTAATAATGCCAACATCACAGGTTCAATTCCCTATATGAGTCATTCACTTAAGTGTTGGACTCAGTGATCCTTGTGGGTCCCTTCCATCTGATTATATAAATCTTTAAGGTCCCTTCCAGGTCAAAGCATTCTATGAAAAGAAACCATGACATTTTGTGACTTATTTACAATATTTGTGTTTACATATTGGCTTTGCTCTTGGTGTTTAAATGTAAGAACTACTATCACATAAAATGTCTAATATGAGTATGGGAAGTTTAATAGCTTTCTTTCCCAATAAACCCCCTACCCCGCTCTCATTTATTCTGGGATAAGAAATTATGGTGAAAGAGTCTAGACTTACATAATTGCCAAAAGGATCACAATCTGTCCCTCGTTTTCTCTTTCTCTATTGTGATATGTTCTGTTCTATAACTACGCACATGATGAGATGTAATTTGAACTTACAGCATGGAAACGAATCCCTAAGCACATTAGAAACTCATCTGCCAAATGAACACAATAATTGTTCATCTCATTTCTGAAACGTAACCACTTCTGCTGGGAAGCACACTGACTTTTAATGGCATTGCAACTGTTTACGATGGAGGAGAAGGTAGACACCATATCCAGTGGTAATATCTGAGAGATTTTCAAGCTGATCCACATTCCCACAGTGCCTGTCTTGGAGCACTTCCTGAATGGCCTGTGGAAAGCTGCCTCACTGTATTGTGCAGAACTCTTCTCCAGGTGTTTTAACCAGAATCCCAGTTTGTCTTTGGAAAGAAAAGGCTGCCTGTTTTCCATTTGACCCATGTATGGAAAAGCTGCATCCAGATGGGGTGGAAGGGCAGGAAAAAAAACCCAACAATTTTTTACAAGATGAGAAAGTATAGAAAAAAAGAGGCAAATATTAGAGAATGGCACAAGATGTGGGATTATTTAGGTCTCCACACTTTCTAGAACATGTCCACAAAGTGCTATAGCATTTGCCCCCACTTCAACAATTAACTGCAGGAAATATATTTGAAGTCCCAAAACAACCAATTTAAAGGTGTTCTTGAACTGGGGCTTGAATCACAATTAATTTTCATAAGACTTTCTCATATAGTTGACTGAATTATTGAAGAAAAAAAGAGAGTCACCAGAAATGACATTTTCTTCCCATTTTGGAAGAAAATGGGAAGCTGCAAAACACTCTGGCAGATGAATGGACTCCATGATCAGTGACTACAGCAGATGTAGAATTTGCAGGAATTTTCTATTGCCAGAAGAGGCCTTTTGCATATGCCTCATATCTCTTCCCTTGCTTTGGTGGCATGCAGGGAGAACTTGGCTGCATGAAAGACAGGGTTTTGCAAGCATAGTTGCCGGGTATGCCTAAGAGAGATGTGATATGTAATTGCACGGCATCTGGTTTGCCTAGGATACAGCGAGCTGTAGAAGCAAGAAAAAAAATAGCTACATGTCACCCTTCCCCCAAAGAAGCAAATATTTGAAAACATGAGGATTAGCAATAAACTGAGGAAGGAGTAATATGGAGAAGTTACACACTGAAGAATCTGTCAAAAGAACAAATCCCTCTTTTGAAAACACAAAACCTACCACAGTTGACAGGAAGGAGACTATGAAGGACTACGCACAAGGCAATCTCTTACTGCCAAGCATCAAAAAGATGCTGTTTCCCCATTAGGGAGTGCCTTAATGCCACAGAGGCAATATCACTGAGAAAAGCAGAGCCAGCAATCTTCCATTACACTGAGTTATGGCATCCCAGGAAAACACTGAATCAAAGCTAATCCCATACACTTGTAGGCCTGTGACTTAGCAACTGATGATTTTTTTAAGGCATGCCACTATTCACTAAGCAGAAACAAAGTCTCTCTAAGCTCATGAAAAACCAGATCAGCTTATGGTCCCTGACAGCCCCTCCAGTTATGTCTCAGTCTGTATTCATGCAAGAAAACAGACAAAAGGACAAACATGAACTTATCCTCAAACCTGAAACCCTTTCCCAATTCCAGCCCCCACTGCCTCTCTCAGACCTGGTTTTATCACTACACCAGAGCTGTGACAATAGCAGCAGAGAGGTGATTGAAGCTGCAGGTGCAGAATCTGGCACTTGCCCTTGTTGAATGTCATGTGATTGGCAATTGCCCAGTCCTCTAATTTGTTGAGATCTCTCAGCAGGGCCTCTCTGCCTTCGAGGGAGTCAACAACTCCTCCCAGTTTTGTGTCACCTCCAAACTTGCTTAGTATCCCTTCTAGTCCTGCATCCAAGACATTTATGAAGATGTTGAAGAGCACAGAGCCCAACATGGAGCCCTGAGGAGTCCCACTAGTCACTAGTCTGATGTCACCCAGTTCACTATTACCCTCTGAGTCAATTGCTCACCCACCACATGACGTGTTTATCCAGCTCTGCACTGGACATTTTATCCAGAAGGAACCTGTGAGAAAGAGTATCGAAAACTTTACTGAAATCCAAAAAGATTACATCAACTGGCTTCCCTTGATCAGCTAGGTGGGTTACCTTGTCATGAAAAGAAATCAGGTTGGAGAAGCAAGACTTTCCTCCCATGAAGCTCTGCTGGCTGTGACCAATGACTGTGCTGTCTTTAAGGCGTTTTTCAGTACTTCCCAGAATAATCTTCTCCATAACTTTACCAGTATTGAAGTGATATTAACAAGCCGGTAGTTTCTGGGGTCTCCCTTCTTGCACTTCTTGAAAATCAGGATAAGATTTGCCAGCTTCCAGTCACTTCGGACTTCTCTGGAATCCCAACACCACTCAAAAATCATTGAGAGGGATTTTGTGATGACATCAGCCAGCTTTTTGAGGATTCTTGGATGAATCCCATCAAGGCCCATAGATTTGAAGGGATCCGGCTGGAGCAGCAGATTCTGCAGAATTTCAGGTTGACTGGGAGTTGTCATTCTAGCAGTCATGGTCTTCCAGCTCAGGGCACTGAGACCCCCTTGGTGCAAAGAAAGTGTTAAACAGCTATGTCTTGTCTCTGTCCCTGTTTGTGAGGTGACCATCCTCATCCTGTAACAGGCCAACAACATTTCTATACTGCCTATTGCCATTTTTATATTTGAAAAACCTCTTTCTGTTGTTTCCTACATTTCTGGCCAGCTTCAACTACAGCTGAGTTTTCGCTACATGGATTTTCTCCTTACAGTGACAAACAGCATCTCCATATTCTTCTTTACTTCGCTTCCACTGGGCATACACCTCCTTCCTTTTTTGCCTTTTTTTCAAGAGAAGATCCCTGCTCAGCCAAGATGGCCTTCTGCCTCACCTGCATGATTTCTGACATTTGGAAATTGTCTTTTCTGCCCTTAGAAGTGATGCTTGAAAAGTGAACAGCACTGAGGAACCCCAGCACCTGCAAAAATATTTTTCTCGGGGACTTTACTTAGCAGTTCCCTGAGCAGCCTGAAGTCTGCTCTCCTCATGTCTGCAGCTGGGGTTGGCAGGCCCTGTTCATCCTGTTAACAGAGATGTAAAATTCAACTGCTGGTCGCTGTGGCCAAGAGGATCACCAATCTCCACTCACTCAGAAGATCCACTCTACTGACAAGGGCATCTTGTCATCTTTATGAGGGCATCTTTATGAGTCAGCTCCCTTAGGACCTGTTCCATAAAGTTGTCATGCAGGTTTTTAGGACTCTTTTGGCCTGGGTTGTACCAGCTGTGTGATGCTCCCAGTTAATTTCTGGCAAGTTGAAATCACCCATAAGGACAAGGGCTGTTTACTTGGAAGTGTCCCTTAGTTCCTCAAAGTATAATTTGTTGGCATCATCATCTGGGCCCTGAGGTCTATAGCAGACTCTCACAATGACATCCATATCATTTGTTTGCCCCTTGATGCTTACCCAGAGGCTCTCAACTGTGCCATTTCCAGCTGTAAGCTCCATACATTCTAACCTTTCTATTACATACAATGCCACCCCTCCACCTTTTCTACCCTGCTTATCCCTCCTGAAGAGCCTGTAACTATCCAATAAGATGGTCCAGTCACAGGAGTCATCCCGCCAGGTTTCACTTATGACAATGATGTCAAATCTCTGGGATGGGGCCAAAGCTTCAAACTCATCTTGCTTATTCCTCATGCATGCATTAATATAGAAATATTTCAGGTGTGGTACATTATAGCCAACGCATGGGAAGCAGATTAAGGTGTCCCATTAGTGCTCATTTCCCTGAATTTTGGCATGCCATCCCATTGCTCAACACTGGCGAGCCTGGTTTTGTCCCTTTCCCTCTGCCAAGGTAATTTAAAACTCTGCCAATGAACCCCCTTAGCTCCCATGCTAGAACTTTTTCCCCTTTGAGACAGGTGCATCCCATCAGGTGTCAGTAGACCAGCTCATCCCATGGTCAACGAACCCCAAATTTTTCTGCTTACACCAACCTCATATCCATACACTGACCTGATGGATCTGCCTATTCCTATCAATATCGTTTCTTGTTACTGAAAGAATTGAGGAAATTACTACCTGTGCTCTCTCTACCAATCGCCCCAGGGCCCTGAAGTCTCTTTTGATTGCCTTTGGACTTCTTGCTATACAGATATTTACTATCTTGTTGCTATCATAGTTAAAACCTACACTACATTGTAGCCATGAAAGCAGCACCATTAAATAAATATTATAGCTCTAGCTTGACTGAAAAACAACCTCTGTGAAAGACTACTGATAGAAAATACCTTCATCTATACTTTTATTTTTAATACAAAAATCAAAAAATGAATATGCATATATGCATTTCTGTCCAAAGCCTAAACTGTCAAGTAAAACAGTCAAGGTTCTATTCTGACTTGTAGATGGATCTCCGTTGTATGAAACTGCTTAAGGAAAAACTAACCTTCCAACCTTCACCCTCTAAACTCCACTTTTCTACTAGACACACACACATCACCTTTGAGTTAATAAGAATGGCACAAATATAAAAAATTATCTCGGAATCAAATCCATACTGAATCCCTGCTGAGATTCAAAATATTTTGTTTTCACTTTATTTTCACTTTTCTCATGACTCTTCTTATTTTAGATTTGCCCCCAAAGGAATATGTTGCTATAAATTCCCTTTTCTGAAAATACATCCCATGGTAGAGAAAATGAAAAGTCCAAGGAGAAGTTCTGCTGTGAGATTTCCACATGAATTTCCTATAACCTGGAGGTTTGAATAAGAGCTTAAAATATGCAGTGTTAAATAGATGGAGCTTTCAACTCTACATTGCAAAACTGAAAGGAGGGTCACTGATTCATGTCACCCAGTTGCTATTCTGCAATCTCCTTTGGATCAGATTTGGCAATTCCTCAGCACCAGGAAGCTGATCATAGAGTCTACCTACCAGTTTCCAGCAGCAATAAACATCAAGTAAAGCTTGTGATTCCAATAACTGCAACTGGATATTAAAATCGGATGGTTGTTTTTCAGCAACAGAAGACTCATAGAATCATAAAATCATGTAGATTGGAAAAGACCTTGAAGATCATCAAGTCCGACCATTAATCCAGCACTGCCAATTCCACATCACTAATGGAATGATAGAACCGTGTGTATTGGAAAAAGTCTTTTAAGGTGATTGAGTCTCATACCAGTACAAGTCACCTCAGCATATGCTCCTCATCATGGGATAACAGTGCATCTCATCAGATTTGCACCTTAGTACATCCCTCAGCTGTTCACTGTGACTAAGAATATTGCATATTCATGAGTAAGAAGATAAAGAACTCTACTACTTGAGATTCATTAAGCTATTTTAATGCACCTGAAAAGGACGGACACCCACTTCTCACTTCTCATACAGACAAAGAACGACGTTAACATCCGGCATATTGCAAGTCATCTTCATGTACAACAGCTCTAATGATCATTTTGCTTTCTGTGGTTAAACTGTCCTTCAAGAACGAAGGTTAAGAAGTACTAGCATAGCTAATACAACAATCAAAAGGCAAAGTATCTTTTCTTTTTCCCATTTTTTTGTGGTAGAATTAAAAGCATTATGAATGAAAAGAAATGGCACACACTGCAAGGCAGGGAATTGTGTGGAGACAGATGTCCTGGCCATCACTAGTTAGCAAAACAAACAGAATATGTACTTATGAGTGCAAGCTTTTTGTTAAGAGACCATTGCACTCAGTGTCTACTGCAGATGGAGTTGTATTGATTTGGTTTTTTTTTGCTTCATTCAAAAAAATCAGTTGAATGAGAAACTAGATGGTCAAGTGAGAAAAGCTGAAACAAGAGGAGAGTTCTGGTAGCTAAGCATACACAATTTCTAACTGTTTGTGAGAACCATCTCACAGAGCAAGCACAACACTTAACATTATTGTGTTGCGAGACCCCAGCCATGGAGTGACAAGCTCAACCAGTGGTTTTACTTTTAAAAATATACAAGGCTTCAAAAGTTCATCCCCAAAACTTTTGCACAGCCTTCAGTTCTTTAATGCCTTGAGATTAGTGTAAAGAGAGAATGCTGCACACGTTTTCTCAGAAGCTACCTCTACAGATGAAATGTAGGAGAAAATAAGGATCTTAGCAAAAGTTCAAAAGGGTAACATACAACCTAAACGAAGCATTCCACCTGAGCAGCAATTTAGCACGTTAACACACACAACTTAGCAAAAACTAACCCCCTCAGTTTTCAGTTACCAAAAACATAAAGAAAAGAGTAAAGAAAGAAAGATATTAAGAAAAAGAAGTAAAGAAAGAGATTAAGAGAAGAATAAGAGAAAAATGGCTACCACCAACAAGTCCTATGGAAGTCCAGCTCCCTATGGTGGAGGTAGGTCCCGGGAGGGAGAGAGAGAAGAGGAAGGCATTGCTGGTTTTGTGTTCTGTTTTTGTGTTCTGGCCCCAATTGCCACCCCTCCCAGGCAGGACTTCCAGCTCACTGACCAGTTTGTGGCTCTGGGCCAGAGTGAGTGGTGGTGTAGCCAATCAGAGGCTGGGCTAATCGTTACAGGGGATGCGGTGTAGGTGGGCTCCCAGGTCCTTTTGACTGTTTCTGCCATATGGGCTCCAAGAATGCCATATGGGATATGGCCTGGCTCTTCCCCACACACAACTGTGTTGGTTACAACCCAATAATTCCCAATCCTCTGTGAGATTGGAATCCAGTATCTAAGATGAGTCTACATTGCAGACTGCAACATATTTTCAAACCAAACCTAACTTTAAACTTATTTTCTAGATGCTGGAAACAATGGTGTCATGACGTTAGAGTGATCTGGGAGAGTTATTTTGCCATGTTTCAAGTAGAGCCCAAGAATTGCAGGATAAAATCAAAAGGCTTCAAGTCAGCTCAAATGCCAAGCAAACAAGTCCTTTTTATAAACATGCGTAAGACATGCAGCTGACAAATATATTATTATTTCCTTACAGTAACATCTAGAGCGGTCTTTGGCTGAGATAAGGACTTCCAGCTGTGCAAAAGACAGGCTCCATTCAGAGATGCCTACCATGTACAATGCACTGTGCAACTGTTCACTCAGCTCTTCTTGTCAGCAACTCTGCACTCTAAAGCCCGTATTTCACATCTGCATCTTAGAGCAATAACTTAAAGGATTTAATGTAAAAACCCTATCTTGCCAATCTGATGGTCTATTATATCCTCCAGACCCCTAATAATTGATTTTGATATAGTACCTTAGTTAAACACAAGGAAAGTCTAAAATATTTGTATTTCTTTAATACAGTATTAAATATTGTAACAGCATCTCAGGTGCTAGTTAGCCTATTCTCTTTTATGTAGCTATATGTCAGTCTTCTATAATAAACCATGTGATGACTCATAAACATATAAAACATTTCCCTTGGTTCTCAGTATTTTATTACATTAATGCCGATTATGTTTGAGAAGCAGACTGCACTAGCCTGAACAGTCATCTGTTATATGAATGGTTCCATTGATTCCTATACTACAGAGGGATATGTTTTCATATATCATACTGAATAGGATTTGTTTCCAAAGACACTGTGGGTAAACTGTTCGTGAAAGTGCTTTCACAGGTTATATGCACCACCATTGTACTCTACCTTACTCAGCAGTTTCCCAGGCTTTGAATAACAGAACTTTCCCTCACTCCAATCCCCATTGCCTTTTTCTTTCAAAGCAAACTTTGGTATGGGAAAAAAATATCTTACAGAAATGAAGTAATAGTCATTGTGCCCAACACAATTTAACAGGACTGAGTTAAAGAAAGGAGCTTGAAAATAACCTAACATGAACAGTAGGTTGTCATCTAAAAATACCTATATCATGGAGCACTCAGTAAAGACATGCATCCAGCTTGTGCAGATGTATACAATACAGGACCTCGAGATACAAAGCACACTGAAATCAGAGTAATTGTCTGGATATTATAGTGCTCTGCCTTTAAAAAGAAAATATTCAGAACTGTCTTCATTAACAAGAGATGTGGCACTTCTAAGTCACAGCTAAGTACAACATGGTCAAGGTAACACTGAAACTATGAAAACATTCAGTCACATACAAGACATCTGTTCTTGCAACACCAACATTTATCACTCATAAATATCACATGCCTGTTTTTAACAACTCAGTAGCTGTTGACTGCTTCCTTGGAAGAAGTATGAGTTTGTGCCAGAGTATCAAACCACAGTAAGGAACTATGTCCCATGAGGCAGGAGTGGTGGGGACATAACACACACTCACAGTATTGTCAGCATTAAAACCATGGCAGAAGACTCCAAGAGGTTATAGAAAGAGGCTCACCATTTTTCCCCAACTGTGTGTGCCAGGCCACGTGAGAGGTTTCTCCTCCTTGTCTCACTCCACAATGGGTGATCAAAGTATCTCCATCTTCCTCCTCTGGGCTGAGTCTCCATCTATCACTGTTGGCATCTTTCTAATATACATCAGCAATGTTAAAATGGGTTCATGGGCCATTCTTTTTAGGTCTTCCCTTTAGCACCTAGTGCAATCGATTCCTGCCTGAAATATGTGGCAATTTTGGCTCTACCTTCAGTAAACTAAGGATTTCCTGTAAAAGGGATTAGAAGGTTAGACTAACCCATATTGTCCCTCCAAAGCGAGCTTCTAAGGAGAAACAGGAGCATAAATATCACACACCTACTGGCAGGTGGGGTGAGGAATTTGAAGATCCTGAATGAGGCCTCTTCCCCTACTGATGTGGAGATAGAGGTTCTCAGTTCAGACTGAAATAAGACTGGGCTAAATGAAAAGTCAGAGAATGGCACAGAATGGCAGATGACCACTTTGTTTTGTATCTGGAAGATTTGAACTGACTGATGCTTTATTTTCACTCACTACTTGTAGCCTGCAAACCTGAGAAGTAGCATACAATAAGAAAAAAATTAATCATTGTCATAGTTTTGCCTGATTGATCTGACTTCACTTATATCATTTGTTTTAAAATATTATTTTAAAGTGGAAAAATATCTTTAATCCACAGGTGGTTCTAAATGAACTGAGTCTCTGGGGGTAAAGTCTACTTTTAAATAACAAGTATTTATGGAGTCTTCTCCAATCTATCCTGCCCATTCCTGCAGACTCTCTCTATTGCTTATATATGATACAAAGCTCTCAGAACTATCACTCATGGTAAAATCACCTTCTTGGTGGTTTTTTTTAGGTCTTAGTCTTCCTCCATTGTTGCCGCCCCTAGCTCAGGTGAGACAAAAGAGGGTCCACCTTCAGGTTTCGTTTTAACCCTAAAAGGTAATGTTTCCAGCCTCTGCCAATTGGAGTCAGATGTTGTAAACTGAAGGCGGGGTCAGTTGAGGTTATATACACCTGTATTTTGAATAAACCTTGGATTTGCTTGAACATCATATTGGTGTGTGCGGTCCCATCTAGTCCTGGTCTACTACAAATGGTGACCCCCGAACGTGTGATTTGGGAGAAGAAAACCATCTGCAGACCAAGTCTAGAAACTTAGGTCGCCTTCAGAGTGACCACTGGCCTCAGTTTTACGAGAGCCCTTCAGAAGCCAGCAGAGTTTCTGAAAACTTCCAAGAGAAGTTAGCGTGGCCGTGTCAAGAGCCACTGTAATATAAAAAAAGAAAAGCGTGGACCAAGACGAACCACGATCTCTTCACCGGTGAGTTACAAAAAAAAAAAAAAAAAAGAAAAGATGGGGAATTCCCAGCCTTCGAAAATGAGCTTATTACTAGAAAAGTTTGAAAACTTAGCAAAGGCAACAAAAACGGACATAGAAAAACAGGCAGTAAAAGAATTTTTGGAATTTTGCAGTAGCCGACAGTACTTAAAAGATACTAGCCTCATGTTTTCCATAGAATTTTGGGATAAAATCGGAGCAGAATTTGAAAATTTACTAGAAACTGCCCCAGAAGAAGTCTTGCCGCATATGCAGTCATATACGGCGATTAGAAAGATGCTGTTAAAAACAGAAGAAGCCCGGCAAAACCTACAAATGCCTAGAAGAAAGGTAGACGAAAAGCTGTGCCAAGATGCAGAGCCAGAAAACCCAGTTCCGAGAGAACTGACAGAAACAGACCAAGCATGGGATGAAAGTTTTTACCTCCCTGTGCTGAACACCGCCGCTGCAAAAGAAGCAGAACCACAACACTGGAGCCGGCGCATCCCCACGAGAGAAGTCACAGAAAACATCCAGCCACTGCAAACTGTCCCTCATCGCTGCCGGCAAAGCCCAGCGAGTACCTCGGAGCTGAGGCTGTGCCGCCGCCACGTTCCCCGCTGCGCGGAGGGACCGGGGCCGTTACCACGCGGCCGGGACCCAGCTCCTAAACAAAGAAACTGCGCACGCATTCATCAGCAAGGCGCCGGGACCGCCCCACCCCCCTCCCTACAACTTGCAAATCAATGCGCATGTGCAGAGAGCCAGTCCCCCGCAGCCCGCAACCGCCGGGGCCGGGGCCGGGGCCGAGATCGGGGCCGGGGCCGAGATCGAGATCGGGATTGGAGCTGTTTCCGAGCCAGCCCGAAGAGAGCCGATCCTGCAACCAGCACCGCCCCCACCACCTCCTCAGTGGATCTGCGACATAGAGAAGGGAGAAGCTGTATCCCAGTTCACAGAGCCAGAGACTCCCTCCGTGCCGACAGCCAGCACGACAGCCACAGCCACCAGCTGTGTCCCAAAATGGAAAGCAACAGAAGCCTCTGTTTTGGACATGAAGGGGGGAGGAGGAGAAATTCAAAGTGTAATTAAAGGGGAACAAAAAGTTTTGGGGAGTGAGATAAACCCCTGGTCTGATAATAATTCATTTTTTGAGTTGTATCCCCTACAGGTATCAGCAGATCCTGCCAATGGAGCCACCCTAGACACTGTAACAACAGTTTGCAGCGAAATGCCGCTTCTTAAAGAGACAGGCAGCTTAATATCACAAATGCATTCATTACACACACAAGTTCCACAGCAGCCCAAAAATGCTGACGTAAAACCAGCTTCATTAAAGAATTTGGTAACTAACAATGTAAAAGATCAGTATAAGCAGCTAATTGCTTCTTTCTTTGCTACAGTAACGTTAATAGAGGTAATAGAAGCCTGTGTAAAATTATCCTGGGTAGAGAAAGAGAAAAAGACAAAGCTAAAAGCTTTTGCTATAGCCACAGGAATAGATAAACAAACTACCCAAAGGAAAGAAACTTGCTTTAATTGCAAGAAAAGAAAGTCTGTAGCAAAATCTTGCCAAACACAACCAAAAGTCAGCAAAACTCAAAAGTTCACTGGAAAATGTTACCAATGTGGTAAATTTGGGCACAAGGCTCAGAATTGTTATTCTAAATATAAAAAAGATGCTACTACCCTGATAAAGACAGGGAGTAAGTTTAAACCTCAAAAAAACCAAAGAAGCTGTAAACCACAAAATGCAAAAAATCAAAACCCAAACAAACTAGAACAAAAATGTTTTCCCATATGGAAACCACAAGCAGTACTAGCTTAAAATTAAAAATTCATACTGTCCAATCAAACAAGAACAGTTCAGTTCAAAAGCATGTTAATTTGAAAAAAGCTGAAAGTTTGAAATTCTGTTAATTTTCAGTTAAAGTGCAGTTTAAGATTGCCAAAAGGCTGTAAAGGTAAGGACACTTGTCCCCTCAGCTGCAAACATTTTCTGCAAAAGTAATGTCTAGCCTTTGTGAGTTTTCACACAGCATTGCTGCTTTACAAAGAATGTCAAAAGTGACTGAAACTCAGAGTGATTCTCGAACCTTTGTGATGGCCACACAAGAGTTATGAGAATTAGCCTTAAAATATGGCATAAGAAAATTTAGCTCAGCTGGACTGGACTTACTTCTTTGCTATATGAAGTCATTCTACATTCATGAACACTTTGCACAAAATGAACATTGTTAATAAAAAATTGTAGTTTTGTTCACAGTGGTTTGTGTGATGACGATTGCACAGAAAAACCACAACCTCACGTGAGAAAAAAGTTTTGTTTTGCACAAGTTGTAAAGAGTTTAAATCCCAAGCATACATGTCTTAGTCATGTATTGATTTGTGTTAGTTAAAAAAAAAAAAGTTACTGTACCTCCTTCGAAAAGTTAATTTGAAAAAAGAGGGGGAGGTAGGGATATGTAACCCACAAAATACCCTGCTAAGTCTTGAATTGATAAAAAGTAAAATATTTCAAAAGTTTTCTCGAATTTTCAATTTTCAGCCTTTCAGTTCAAGTTGCAATTAGTTAAAGAGTCAAGATTTAAAACTACAGTGTTATTATGTTGATTGTAATTTTGTTTTGTAACAAAATGTGTATAATGTTGTTTACAATTTTGTTTGTTCTTTGAAACGAGAGGGGGAGATGTTGCCGCCCCTAGCTCAGGTGAGACAAAAGAGGGTCCACCTTCAGGTTTCGTTTTAACCCTAAAAGGTAATGTTTCCAGCCTCTGCCAATTGGAGTCAGATGTTGTAAACTGAAGGCGGGGTCAGTTGAGGTTATATACACCTGTATTTTGAATAAACCTTGGATTTGCTTGAACATCATATTGATGTGTGCGGTCCCATCTAGTCCTGGTCTACTACACTCCATAAAAAATACCCAAATAATCTCATGTCCACTCAGCTTCCTTTTCTATTTCTCAGACTATACTTTTTTGCCTTATCTCTCCAACATCAATATTTACTTAGCTTTCCCTCACAGAGGCAGCCTCAAGCACTAACAGGTGCTTGCATCATGTTTCTTCACATTTTATCACTTCATCTCTTGTAGCTGTCCTGCCACAAATTATTTTCTGCCTGCATTTTCCATCATTGCTTTATTCTGTCTCAGTCCACTGTCCTCTACTTAACTCTACTGGCACTATTTTTTGCATCTAGAAATACCTCTGTACTTGTTTGATGTCTGCAAGCCCACTATCCTCAATAGGGAAAAATGTTTTCTTACTACAGAGGCCACTGTTGCTCAGCGCTGCTTTATAATGACTTGTCTAGTCCATCCAAATGATATAAACCATGTATGGCCACTGGGCATTTTTAGCATTTTGGAAGTTGTCCTAGTTCAGCAGGAGGGACCAGCTAACACTGTGTGGGAGTGAT
>JAJPCS010000016.1:5584733-5632475 GCA_021164005.1 Willisornis vidua nigrigula | reverse complement strand
TGTCCTAGTTCAGCAGGAGGGACCAGCTAACACTGTGTGGGAGTGATTAAAGCTGTGTATTCTACCCCCTCTATTCATTCCCCAAGGACAATGGGCCATTAGCAGCAGCTGCCCAGGGAGTCATTATCACCTTCACACCCAGCCTGAGGGGGCGGAGCTGCTAATGGGCCATCAACAGTTCAATACCCCCTGGCTCCCAGAGTTAATCACCCATTGTGTGAGTCCCCGCCCAGGGGGAGGGACTGGGTGCTCCCTGAGGGTACATAAGTGGTCTGTAAGAAGACCTTGGGAATTTTCTCATCAGATCCAGAGGAGCGGCAGGACCTCAACAGGAGGAGATCACCGCTCTCAACCAGACCACAGCCCTCGCCTGCACCAACAGGTTTCTTTCATTCCTTTTGCTCGGGACTTGGGGGAGCCACAGGGGTCTCAGCACCAGGGCTAACAAACCCCTTTGGGTTTGTGCCCAGGGCACTGGGTCATACTGCTAGGTTTTATGAGCTGAAAGCAATCTTTTTCTGTGTCAGTCTATTTGTTGTAATATTGTTATTAAATTTTAACCTCTGACTTGTGATCTCTCTCGTAGTGAGTTCATTTTCCCTGCTGGTTCACCTTTAAACCAGCACAGAAGTAATCCATGGAAGGCAAAAATTCATGAGACTGTTCCATGAGAGATCATGAAAACTCAGATATGTTGGTCATGAAGACACCTTTAGAGTCTCCACTGCTCCAAGGTGCTGTCATGTTCTCTGCTTCAATTTATGTGGCAGTCATTGTTGGTTTTACTGAAAGTCTGCAAACACTTTATAGAATCATAAAAGCCCAGAGGTTGGGAACGGACAGATATATTTTATTCAGATAGTTTCTAACATCTGGCCAAACCCAGGTTCACTTCTGCATCCTCCAAACACACAGGGATGGGCAGTATACAGAGAGGCCAGCAATTCCAGACAATGCCAACAGAGCTGAAAGAGGACTGGAAACAAGGAACACTCCCTGAAGCATGGCTCAACAAACAAAGTGGTTGAAGATGAATCTTCTCATTACATCTTCACCACATAGGGAAGAATGAAGCATAGAACTGCAAGAGTTAAAAGTAGATCAATCATTTATATGAGAGGTGAAAGAAAAAAAGAGACCAAAAAAAACCCCCCTAGTTGTGTGAAATTTCTAATTCTGCTTTGCAAAGTGTTTGCACGGCAGGGCTGCTGAACAGCATGAAGTGCTTTAGTCGCTTTTCTTCTGGTACAAACTGTCTAGCAATTATAGCAACCAGTGTTCCATGTATTAGAAGCCATACATTAAAGTAAGCTAGACACTTCAATAGGATGAAATGGTAAGAATGCAAGATTTTGTAGAGTAAAAGCCAAGATTTTACAATTTTGACAGCTCATGTCATTGAACAAGGAAAACGTGTAAGTCCAACAGTGATGAAGATACTTCAAGACCACCCAAGGGATGAAGCCTAAAGGAAAGCTGCGCCCAAGATTTCACCCATTCATTACTGTGGAAATTAGAAAGTGTTAACTGTGAACTTAAGACTGTAAAGAGCTCATTTTACACAAACAAGTTAGGCAAGTTTTTGCCCTGTATAAAGTGGCTTGCCTCCAACGTTGTCAATAAATACCTTTCCTGCTGATGCCTACGGGGTTTTTGATTTTTTGATTTTTCATTTTTATAGATTTTAGAAGTACTTGTAACTGTAGTAAAATTTAGATTTAGAGTGCTAGTATTTCTAGCAGCCTAAGTTCATTGTTTATGTATCCTAACCCCTAGCACATATCAGTAGCTCAAATTCTTTTAGTTACTTAGTCTTGTTTAGACTCTCTTCAAGGTAGAATGCTGATGACTATCAGAAATGCCTGCAGAATGAGATAAACACGGGGCAGAGTGACCCAGAAGTCAGAATTGGAAGAACTCCAGGAGCCCGAAGAAGAGGAGGGATGATGAAGAGGAGGTCTCAACAAGCCCAGACTCAGATCCTGAGGGGTGGAACCAGGAGCAGGATGGGGCTGGACCGAGAGATTTGTAAAATAATGATTGAGTGAACCATATTTTAAAAACCACAGAAACCAGTGTTCAGGAGGTGCACATGGGTGTCATCATGAATTCCTGCGGCCCCTAGGCCTGAAATTAAGGGACCTTCGCTTTTTATCTTATCCTACACTAACTTGGCTCAGAGTCCTTCTTTGTTGGGGTCTCTCACGGCACCACTATTAATGGAATACAAAACTTTTTCTTAGCAGTTCTTTTTTGCGGTGTTTTTCAATATCAAAGGTAAATGCTTCCCTAGGGAATCAGATTCCATGTATGCTTCTGCCATAGCACTTCTACCAAGATTAAGCAAATCACTTAAATGAGTCTTTCACTAATAAGTCACTGAGATCTACAAAGTACCTAAATATCCACTAAATATCCACTGTATATGTCCATTTCCTAAATCGTCAACTGAAAATCACTGTATCTAAATGGCAGAAATTCTAATTACCCACATGGGGGGGACGACAGTGTGTGTGTGTCTATCTCCTAAGGTCTGAGGTAATTAATGAATGCACTCTTACGGAGCAGAGAACCACGTGTAGAATGTGTGATACCTTGCAACCAGTAGAATGATTCCATGTATCTTAGGTGAACTGACTAACCAATAGTGTCATGACATACTGGATACAAGAGTATATAAAAAGTGTAGCTGTAACTAAAATCTTAGTTGTAAGCCTTCTGATCAAGCCTTCTGATGTTGCTGTGCCTGGTCTCTTCTGACTGTCATTAATCCATCCCCCTGAACCCTACAAATGGTGACCCCAATACCCACAGACTCAACAGACAACAACAAAAACATTTTTTCAGTTTTACAAACAGATGATGTTGCATATTGGTTGGAAAAACGACCAACAACTGGTGGGCCCTTCTGGCCTCCAACATCTTGTCTAAATGCCCAATCTGTAAAACCGGAACTTTGTCATGACTTCACCCCCCAGGATAATTTGAAGATAGAATTAGCATCTATAAGGCATTCAGACACTGCACTGAGGAGCAGCATACACAAATCTACCCATGAGATTATTAGTAGTTTTTCCATCATTTTACATGTGCTCATTAACAAGTAATAAAGCATTGTTCGCCTTTTCTACCAGAACAGAAAGAGGTCCTACAGGATGTGTAATTCAAGGCTGAATTATAATGCATACACACAAGAGGACAACATTTCAGCAACCAAGGCAATTGCTTCTTCACAGAAAATTGAAGTATTTGTATAAAAATGTGTGGGGAAAAAAATCACTTCTGGGAAAACCAGATCTTACAAACTGTAGTTCTTGACTTACTCTAACTTGGGCCTCCTTGTTTCTACCTTGTAAATCTAGGTGCCCATAGGGAAGCTGCTGATAGCTTAGCTTATTCTGAATATATAGTGAAACATGTAGAAAGCATAGTAAGTTTACTTTCTTGCCCTGTAATAGCTTGTGCTAACCAGTCATTTGGGATCAGGAATTCTTTTAAAGGTAGCATATAGCGTTGCTGTAAGGCATAAAAAAGACTTTCTATAAATTATCATGTCTGTAAAAATCTGCAAAAATGTTTATTCTGTGAGGGGTGGGGAGGAGGAGAAGTTATTGTGTAGCAAAATGTTCTAAGTAATAAGGCTCACTGCTTATGAGTGAGAAACTTCTTCCAGCTTCTGTAATTGCATCAGATTTTGACAGTTTGAGGATACTAATTTATGTTTTCCAAAAGCAGTAATATGGCAAAAGCAAAGGAGAAAACTGAAATGAGCAACTTGTCACAGGATACAGTTTTATAGTGGATGACTCGGTTATTTAACCAGATATTCTGTTAGCTGGATGGAGACCATGCAGTTTTAAATATATTTTCACAGTCAACAAGAGCTTACATTTGTCTTTAAGAGCCTACCATTCAAATCTGGATGGTACATAAATACGATACAGTTCTCAAGACTGAGGCCTTTGGAAGAGAAAAGATCAATTGAGATCTGCTCCTATTTCAGGATTTTAAGGAATGATTTCTACCCATCCCTCCTAATCTATAGGTGTTTTACTTACTTCCAAACTGAATTCACAAATGAGGAGTATGCAAAGAATAGATTGAAACTAGATGCTAAATCCAGTATGAAGGCACCACATGCATCTGAGGAAGGATGCATACAGTGGAATATACTTTAAGTATTATGTAACAACATATGAATTAGAGAAAGGATTAATATCTACCTCTGAAGAATAATAAGAACTACTAATTTGTTAATGATCTCTACTCTCTTAATGCTAAATACACTATGTTCTTACCTATCACCTGACATGCTCATTTATGGAGTGTCAGTTTTCCCATATATGTTGATTTTCCATCCTGCTAACTAATTTTATGGCTTGTCCCTGCTACTGCACCTCACAATTTGTTACTTGAAGACCTCTGCTGTAAAGGGTCCTTGGTCAGGAAGAAAACCATGGCTATATGACATTTTGCTCTTTAGTATCCTTACCTATGAAATAGAGACACAGTTCAGCTCAGTGCTCTGTGGTTCTCTTTGTTGGGGTTAATAAGGTACTTAGAGCATCTAAGGTAGCAGATAGGTGCTATACATTCATATTTTTAGGTTGCATACTATCATTTCACTTTTATATATATCTATGTAAATTACCTATGCCACATAGAATTGATTTGAAGAGCAACTGTTCTTTCCTAAACAGCAGTTATATAGGAAGAACAAGCATTATTCACCAACTATTTTCCTCCTACTGAAAAGCTGGTGAAATTAGTGAAAGCAGAAACAATTCCAGGCATCTTCCCAGTAAAATATCAAGAGTCAAGAACAGTTCACAGGAACCCACAGTACAAAATTTATGTGTATAAAATGTTCTAAACCGTAAAAAGCACTTAAAAAAACAAAACAGACAAGAAAGTTCTCTACTCTGGAGAAGAGCTTCACAGTGTGTAACTCAACTTCAGTTGCAAAAATTAAAAGCAACACAATCAAATTTTTTTACTGCTCAAGCTACTGTTGAACCCACAGAAAACAAGTCTTCACAGTATCCAAGATCCAAACCTGGAAAAAGCTTCCATTCTTCATTAGCCAGAGAGATTGAATGTGACAGTTTGTTCCTCACCTATCAAACTCAGCTACTTATCTGTGTTGACAAAAATAAAAAAGCTTGAGTGTTGCCTTCTGCATCCCATACCCTCTACACCTAACTCTATTACCATGACAAAAGGGGTACTTACGAGTCTTCTCATATAGGAATACAGGAAGAAAAACTTGTAAATTGGCAGTGACATCATCTGCTAGAAAGCAATTCATGCTTCATGAAGCAGCAGAGAAAATGAAATTTACTCCCAACCACCACAAAGCTCTTTCACTGAATCAGTGTGTGGCAGAAATGATATTAAGAGACAGACATACTTTCTCCGTTTTTGAAAGACAAGAATTGTGTAATGAGCTAGAGTGCATAGAGTGAAATTACCATATACTGTCACTGAAATATATTTCCTCTGTGGTTTTGCCAAAAATGGTATGAAACAGGGATAGAAAATAAAACAGGTGATATTAGAGGCAGAAAGTGGATTAATACACATGACCAGTGATATGTGACTGGCTTAAAAAACGGTAGACTGCATGACTGACAGTACCGGAAAACAAGCTGTTTAATATTCTTTCTGAAGTTGCCCTATCCTCAGAACACAGTGACACCTGAATACTTTGCAACTTACATGTCCCCTGCTCTGCTGACAATGTGCCTAAGAAACAGAGAAAATTTGAATGATAAAGTTTTTCCACATCTCTTTGAACCCTGTTGGACCCTGCCAAGAAGAGAAATTAAGTAATTGTCTGGTTTTTCTACAGAATTCCTCAGCTGTAACTGCAACTACTATTTACATTATAGCAGTGCCTATGATAAGCAGACATTTGAAGACAAATGTGAAGGATCTTGCCTTGCCACAGGGTGTAGTTTGAATTACATGACTTTTCAGGCTAGTATTTTCTATCCATGGTTCAAAGTATTGCAATCTCTAAACGAATGAGGCATGAGCACCACATAACAGGAGAGAACTCTGAAAAAAAATTACCCTTTATGAAGATAAAACAAGTTGCCTTTGCTTTTGTAAATCTACCTTCAGTGAGAACTATCTCAGGTTGAAAGGACTAGTGTTAATATCGTTTTGCAGAGAAGACAAGTCTGAAGTTCAATTTCTGTGTTGAAGAGAAGGAAACAAAAGACTTAAATAGTTGTAAATTAAGTAGCCTACAGTCTTCTACTTAGCTCCCAAAGCTCTGGTCAAACATGACATGAGGACCCCATACACTGAAGAGCATGAGACTAGTTTGGGTCAAGCCTCAGTAATTAATATCTAAAGACTTCTATATAAAGACAACCATGATTCAGTAAACTATGTACCTGGACATTAGTCAAAAACTTTCCAGAACTTGGTAAACCAAACTGGGCACTGATTCAAGCAAGCAAGATCTTAAATAGATTTTTGCCACAAAACCAATTGAATTTTATTGTTTCATGCAATTTTTATTCAAAAACACAGCCATACTGACAGCTCTTGTCATGATTCTGTATCCTTTTTGGAGCACCACATTGACAAGGTGACAGTTAGCCACAAACACAAGAAGACGATAAATGAAATATACCTTCCTGTTTCCATCAGATTTTGAAAAAGTCTGCAGGTGTGGGCACTGCAGAAAGTGCCCACACCTGCAATGAGTTTGTTTCTTATACTTTTTAAATCAACTACCAATTTTAATAATGTAAGTTTTATATAAATAGTTAGTTTAGTATAACCTCCTAAACAGTTTTAAGCTCCAACAAAAAAAGTTAAATGAAACCACTTTATAAAATATACATTTATGTAAAAGATGACTAAGAAACATCAAAAGTAATCTAAGATTCTTAAACCAAGCTCTGCCTTCATGCTGGAAGTAGAAAATAAGTTACACAAGCCTGGTTCTTCTCCCAGTCTGGTCAGTCCTTGTAGTAAGGGTTCTCCATTCATAAAACACTTTTTGGTGATATAAGCTTCACCTGTGGATCATAAACTTCCCGTTGTACAGCATGCACTGTCCAGCATCTAATTGGTGCATTGTTCTTCTGCAGGCCTTTCTATGTTTATATTCAGGCAAGAATCCCTTTATTTCAATAATAGTTCTATTATGAGTAAAAGCTTATGTTTGATTTACACAGTAGTAATAGATACTCTCTGCCATTTCATAACATTTTTTCAATCATACTAAAAAGTCAACCTATTAAATAATTATTAAACAGTCCCATAATACACATTTTATTCTTATGAAACCGTAGAAATGGAGTCTCCCTGATCAGTAACAGATAAAAGGAGAGGCAAACCAATACCTGTTTCTTCTGAAGAACAACTTCCCCCTCCACATACCTCTCTCTTCACTCTGAGAGTAAAGTGGAAGTATTACCTCTGTGTCACACTACTTGTCTTTAGTGGTGTGCTGGTTTAAAGGTAAACCATCAGGAGAAATGAATCCAGCTCAGGAGAGATTATAAGTCAGAGTTACAATTTAACAAAAAATACTAAAAAAAATACAATGACAGAAAGAGAAATAGTTTAACCCACAAAACCCAGTAGTACAACCCAATGTCCTGGGGCACAAAGGGGTTTGTTAGCCCCTGTGCTAAGACCCACATGGTTCCCCTGAGTCCAAAGCAAAAGGAGGTAAAAAAACCTGTTGGTGCAGATGATGGCTGCAGTCTGGTGAAGAGTGGTGTTCACAGTCTGATTGAGAGTGGTGGTCTCCTCCTTTCAAGGTTCCTGTCCTCCTCTGGGTCTGACAAATGGTTCCTGAGGTCTTCAAACCCCAAGATTATGTACCCTCAGGTCCAGGTGGGAGCACCCAGCACCTTCCCCAGGGCGGGGAGTTACACAACGGGTAATCTAACTCTGTGAGTCATGGGGTATTTTGGAATTGTTGCTGGCCCATTAGCACCCTCAAGCTGGGTGCGAAGGTGCTAAGGACTTCCTGGAGGGAAGTTATCACAGCTCTTATCTCACAGGTGTCTTTCACACCCAACTCACACCCTGAGGAGTCAGGTGTGCCCTGGACAGCTGCTGCAAATGGTCCGTTGTTAACAGTTCTTGGGAAATTAATAGAGGGTCTGGAATACATAGCTTTGATCACCCCCACAGTGATAAACTGCTCTTACCTGCTGAACTAGGACAAGTGGCCAGCAGAGGAGGGATCAGTGGACTTGTTGCCATTTTTAGTGATGCAATCTGAGTGCAATAAACCACTAAGCCTGGGTTTAGTAGCAGTTGGATTTGTTGGGGGTTTCTTTCTTTTTTTTTTAACACCCTTAGCAATTCAACATCAAAACAACAGAAACCAAAACCTGTGCTAGAGGATGTAGCTCTACTTCAGTGCACTGCAAGACAGTTCAAATGAAGTACTATTTTCCTACAGCTTGGAAGACACAGAGATAGTGTCCTATGTTAAACAATAGTTTGCAACAGGGCTCCTGGGGCAATGCAATAGAACTATTTAGCATAATAGTTACACAAATTAAAAAAGAAGCAAACAGGAGCACCCATAGAAACACACATCCTTGTACCCTTTAAGCAGGAGATAAACTCCATAACACTGTTTCTGCACATGAAAATCATTCCTGTTCTTCACAGTGCTGGCTGAATGGCTCCACCAGTCTCTTGCCATTCCACTGCTTTCCATGTAATTCTTGTGATCCCTCTCCAGAGCAGTCAAACTCAGTGGACAAGGGCTCATAACTCCTCCTCTCTAATCTCCCACTCTAGGCTATACTCATCTCTGTTTTCCAGAGGACTGTTCAGCCCAGATTTCAGACACATCCTCTGAACTGTTCCTGCTGTGCTCTGCCTCAGCCATGGGACTGCAGAGAAGAGGAAAAAAGTGGTGGCCTACTCACACACAGTGGATAGACATAACTGAAGAATTAGCTGAAATAAATGACGTTTTCACCTTTTTTTGTGACTGCGTATGATGCAACATTTTACATTCTTCTGCTGCAGAAAAAATCACAGCCTCATCATCACTATGCTCAGTATAACAAGCAGTCATTTTCGGGTTTTTCCCACAATATATCACTCCAATAGTCACCATTAATGAGTCCTTAAACCTACACTGTAACTTCAAGGTTATCTTTTTCCGGAAAGGTTAGGCCCTACAAGGAAATAACAGAGCCAGAGGCAGAATAATTAAAGGGAAAGCTTATCTGGATATTCAAGATGACAATAAGCAATCTTTTAAACAAAGGTTTTATTTCAGGATTCTGGCTCAGTTCAAATTGTCACCAACACAGATTTTTTTATTAATAAAATAAACAAACAAACAAATAAATAGGCAGGCTGATCCTTCCAAGGATCGTTTAATGAACAAGGTACTAAACAACCACCACACTGCAAACCAAACAAGGCAGCAACCATGGTTTTCTCATGTTCCTATATTCTTGCACCATGCAACTTATCTTAGCAATGTCCTGCCTTGGTGCTTCTAAGTATTCCTGTTGAAATGGTGGTCAGAAATAATTTAAAATAATATGGAAATGCATAATGAAAACAGAGTGAGAATCTACTTTGAACATTGAAATAACGTTTTCATTTTAATAGGTATGTCCTCTTTCTATTAACCTGCTATCCTGATGATCTCCAGACTATCTGAATCAATATATAATCTGCTGCATACTTTTCCCTGCAAAATTAACTGCATATGTATTTCTATTTCTCACAATTGCAGTAGACTATTGAACAGAGTCACCTGAACAGCATTCTGCTTTGCTGGTGGACCATGGTGATGTGATGTTACACATATTCCTGACACTCTTGAGCAGCAGTCCTTAGGGAACTGGGGGACACCCACAGAACAGCACCACCAAATGTCCAAGGAAAGGACAATTTGCACAGTTAAAACGTTTTTATTGTCCACTTGTCACACAGTTACAGTTCAACACACAGGCAAAGCTGTTGCAGGTGCATAGAATGTGCACATTGTCTCCTAAACAAGCTTGATTAAAGCTTCCATATCACAACATGGCTATCTTAATTTTTAACTAAAGACTGCCGTTGAAATCCACCATCAATGTGGGGGAATGCTTAACATATAAGGGGTGGAAAGAGCACTTCAGAAAATGGACTTGCGAGAAGCATGGCACTGGGGAGCAACCCAGACGAGACCAGCCACATATATGAGAGACTTTCACAGTTGAAATTTAAAAGTTATGCGTTTTTATTGTACGGGTTTTAGTACAAAAGGTTTTATTGTTACCCCCTCATGTTTTTTCCCTTATAGCTTTATCCTTGGTCAGTCGCCAGGTTTTCTTCTTCCTGCCTCTGCCCTAATTCCTGGTTTCCTATTGCTTAGTTTTCCCATCATTGATGAGTTGTTCCCCTTTGGCTATTCGGTTGCCCAGTGTTTTGGTTTAGCTTGGCAAAATGCTAACTGCCCAAATGCCTCTCAGAGTCCCTCTCAGCATGGGAGAGGGAGGGAGAAAAAAAAATTAGAAGGGGAACTTTAAATGGCAAGGTTTTTATATTTACACAGAAGAAAAGAAAATTTAAAACAGAATATGATATTATATATATATATACAAATATGAAAAGAAATAATAACAACTTTACCGAGTCACCCAACCAAATAATACAGATTCTAACCACCCAAAACTCGTAAAACTCTTAGAACTTTTCTAGAGAAAACTCTCAGCAAGAGAGGAGGAAACTTAAGAAGAAAATGTTCACTTCCCTAGATAACACAGCAGGCATGGCGGCAAGGCCTAATCTTGGTAGAGGCAGGGCAGTGTGTCCTCATGGGTCTAAGGCAAAGACCAAAAAGAGGTAGAAGCTTCATCTCCCTCTCTTTTTATACTTCTTGATGATGTCAGAGAATATGAAATATCTTTGGTTGCTTAAGTCAGGTGATGCTTATCCCTTCTAATCTATGTCACATCCTTTGGGCCTGCTGAATTGAGGCCTAGCTGTGGCCTAGATGAAACTAAAGCCAAAACTATCACACCTGGTTACTCGCTCTGCCCCTGTCCTTACCCAGTCCTGTCCAAGTCCCAGTATCTTCCTTCAGAAACCTATAAATATCTGTGTTATCCCTCAATAAAGATCTTCATTTATGCTTTTGTTTCATCCATTGCGGAGTGTGCACTGGGTCATTTTTATCTTGGTCAATGGCTTGTCACGTCAATAGGATGTTTTGCTGGAAAACTAGTTATCAGTGTACTTTTTTTTCTCTAAGGAACAAAACATTTCATTGAGTCCATTCCAAATGTTTAGAAACTACAGCTCCTTTGAGCACACAGAGTTTTAACTGTTGCTGCCCTTATACAGGAGTGTCTTATTAAGAAGATATGTCATAGTTTGAGGGAAAAAACCAAAATGTTACCAAAAAGCAGAGGAGAGAATTCCTCCACAATAATCACATCACTCTTTATTAAGTTTAAGATAAAGGAACTTTAATTACAAAATGGATATAAGAAGGATAACTTAACTACTATATATGCAGATATAGATATAACTGTAAATGGGCCAGAGCAAACTACTCCCTCAGCACCAAAAGTAAAAAAAACCCAAAAGAGAGCAACCCCCAAAAGGGTAGGTTCCTCCTGGAACAGTTATATTTATGGACAGTGTCAGTGTTACACCTTGGCTAGCTTCAAGGTGAATTCTCAGTCTTTTCCCAGCAAGGCAGAGATAAGGGATAAACTCATGTGGACTCTCTCTCTCTCTCCTTGTCCTCTGTTCCAAATGAAGAAGGAAAAGCTGGGAGTGGAGGAAATGGTGATAATTCCCAGGAATCTCCTTGCAGTCCAAATCAGTCCCCAGGAAGAGGGGAAAAAATAGGCCTGCAGTGTCCTGAAACAGCTGTGTCTCTCCTCTCCTCTCTTCTCTCTCTCTCTCTGAAGCTCAGGGTGCCCAGAGAGGGAGGGGGGAAAGCAAAGAGCAGAGCCAGAAAAGGAGGAAGATTTACATGGCTTCCCAGCACACTCCCTGGCAACAGATACCAGAAGACTCCCATCAATAACATGTCCCAAAGAAGGAGGAAACATCTTGGCCAATATAACATTTTCCTTTGACAGTGGTAATAAATCATTTTATTTGCTATGGTGACTGTTCCTTATGTCGCAGAGAGCAGAAGTAAGACAATTCCCCTCTTTCAAAAATACACACCAAAACCAAGTAACCGCAAGAGAGTCTACTCCAAGTCAAACTAATGTAAAGAAGTTGGAAAATTCCAACATGCAGTTTTGCCAAAAAAACCTAAAAATAGTATATTTCAATTAAAAAAAATAAGATGAAACTATTTCAGATCTTTTCTATTCAGCATCTTATTCACATAAAATGTGAATGGGCAGATTCAGGATGCTTTTTGACAGTCTGTTCTGTTCCCAATCTGTACTCAGTTCCTGTTCACCTTGCAGAAAGATGGATCAGAGAAGTAAAACAAATCCAAAACAAAAATACTTCAGATTTGTAAATATCTCTTTCAGTACTTCTTAAGACCTATTAACCAATTCCCTTTACCAGCAATACAAAAACTTTCTTAACTGCTAAAGATGCACTTCCACTACCAGTGTCATACTTCTGTTGTCAGGGCAGGACTTTTCCTGGACTGGCGATGGCAGGTATAATGCTTCTTGAAATGGTCATGAAACTCAGCAGTAAAACTGCTAGCTCCAGCCTGTGCTGTTTGAAACCACTGCACAATTATCTCCTTTTAACATAATTACCTTGAGAAACTGCACAGTCATCCTTGGAAGGATTATCACTAATGATTTCTTACTCCATCCTTCTGTTGCTTAATTCAAAACAAGAGTTGTCATTTAATATATTTACTCATTTTCTACTATTTCATAAGGCATCTCCAAAGTTACTTCATGGTAGAATCCATAACAGGATTTCTGTACAAAAAAGATATTTTTTACATGCACAAATGACTAGTTAATGTAAAAAAACCCACATTTTTTAAATACCAAGGAAAGCTTACAGGTTTTATAGGAACCAGTAAACATGGCTATGCAATGCTGTTAACTTTTTTTATGTACCATTTTTATGGACACTCAAAAAAAATCCTAAAAACTCAAACCAAAACAAACCCTACACACATATACATATACATTTGTTCTTTGCCTTGTAGAAGGTCTTCCCCCATTCTATTTTCTCCTGCTCCTAAACAGCAGCAAATAAAATATAGTTTCTTCACTGATTTTCAGAAGCTATTTTTCCCAGCTGTACACTGCCCCCTGTAAAAAATATTTAGTCTGATTTACAAAATCTGTTTCTCTCCTTGGGCCTTTAAGCTGCTGTTGCAGAAGTGATAAAGGAGTTCTCATTTAGACTTTTATTGTCCCTGGGTCCCTTGCCACCTGTTTTTATTTTCTCCCTCTTCCACTTTCTTCCCATCCCTTTTGCACAGGCGCCACACTTGTCCCTCAGAGCTGATTCTGAGTAACAGGAGACATGCTTTCACATGATGTCTAATCCATGATCAAGTATAGGAGGTAGCATTTCAATGTATATGCCTTGGTAGGAGGTAAATTTGATCAAAAAGTAACTTCAGAAGAATTGATGATTAAAAGTTTATCATTTTTATTATAGCTGTTAAAATTTGAAAACAGATTTCTTACATTTAATTTGGTGTCCTATATTCACAACTATTCACATTCTCCCCTCAGTCATCACTCCCTCTGTCAACCAAGGTGCTCTGTGGAAGTCCAAATGTGCTCACTTTGAGTGTTTTCATTTTTTTCTTAAGTCTCGCCTTCTTTCATTACAGCACCTCATTTCAGAAGAAAATTTCATATAGAATCAACCATTGTTATGAGCAAAAATTACAAAGTTACCAGTAATTTTGTAAACTGCAGCTGACATGTCTCTTTAGAGGCAAGCTCACAGTGTTGAAGAAACCATGAAAACACTCGAGGCTATAGGAAACTGGTTTCAACAACTACCCTGGAAAAAAAATCAGTGACCTGCATCCTCAGATAATCTCATGTCTGCTCAAAAGTGCAAGTTGTTGCAGCTGCAAATTCAAATGTTGTTCTAGGGATGAAAATCCAAGTTCAATAAAATTTACATATATTTAAGTATAATTCAATGTAGATTTATGTATTAACCATTTTCTCTTGTGAAGCCATAGTCGCTCTTTGATGGTCTGATCTTTGTCCAATTGCATCTTCAGTCTAGAGAGCAGGGGGAACATGCCAGCAGAGCACTCCTATGCCTAAGGTAAGAGATGCATTCAGTTTCTTTGTTTTAATCACAGTCTGATTCATTCAAAAACAAAACAACAACAACAAAAGATGCCTAAATATTTCACAAGAAGCCTTATATTAAAAAGATAACTGCCTGTAGAAAGCACAGCATCCTTGCCCTACCAACCTATAGAATATATATTGTGCATGTCATGTTAATTGTGCATGTGGTTTTGTCCTTAAAATTCATGTATATCAGTGAGCATGTAATTCAAAAGCAGGAATGGGGATAAAAATTACAAAAAATCAAGAAGCTAACACAAAACAATCAGTTATTTGTCCATGTGTTTCAAATAAATGTTTACTCAAAACACATTTCATTTTTATCTGATAAATCTACCTACACTGTAACCTCAGATAATAAATGTGACAGTATAAGTATCATTTTTTAAAATACCTCTTCTCATTAATACATTTAACTCCAAAGGAATGAGGTAATTCATACATAGTTCAAATGAATATGGTTTGATTTTGCAACAAGTATCCTTTTTTTGAGTGTTGCCACTTCATCACTGCAGCATGAATTAAACATGGATTCATGATAAAATCATCAAAATGCAAAATGAAAGAGATGGTAAAGAGATCAAAGGCACCTTCTAGTTGCCAGAGAAACCAAAACAGCAAATGAATTTGAAGTACACAATACTCACACAATCTCCTAGAAAAAGTGCACATGAAGCGTGTGACGAAACTCTTCATCTCTGTGCTTCAGCAGCAGAACTGAAATGAGCAGAGAATGAATTTATTATGTTCAGATGGGGTAACAGTCATCAGATTAGAGGGTGACACTTCTAAAAGATGTTGTGGTAGGTCACTGAGAAGTTCAAACTGTCACTGTTCAAGTCAAGTGGATATGAAAAATTCAGATCCAAGTTTTTCAGAGTGCTCTTAATCAGAAACACATAAATTGCATCAGTTTTGAGACCACTGAAGAAACAATATAAAGAGTTCAGATTCACAGGCTGAAAATATGAAATACAGCTTTCTAGGCTGGGTATTCAAAAATATCATTGCACAAAAACTTGTGTGGTGTAGGACTAAATTTTTCTCAAGAGTTCTCATGTTCCCCATATTTCTCTCTGCAATCTTCAGCTAGTGTGGAGAGGCTCTGAAGATGTTGCTTGTAATACTAATTTGTTCAGTCCACTTACTTATTTCACAAAGATGGCAGACAAAATAGCATACGGTAATGATTTTCAGTCATAGCTGCCATTGCTGGGACTTGAAAGAGGGAAGACTGTATCCATTACTGCCTCCCTGAAAATCTCATCCTCCAGGGTGTAAGAATTGTCTCCTTTGATAGCTATTTTAATTCTCTGATTAATAACAGGAGTTTTGATTTAAATATGGGCAAGAGAAACAGCAAATCAAAATCTCATTACAAAGCAATTGGAGGTGCAATACTTCTCTGGGAGGAACCCAAGACCTCTTCCCCCCTGTGATTCACACATCCCGCTGCAGGAGGCACTTTGTAGATTTTATTAAGGTAGCTGCTGTGGTACATGTCTGTACAGAGAGGTCTCTGGTGGGGGCAGAAAGAAGGGCATTCCCACTTGCTCCTGTGCCATGGGCAGCCTTGACTGTCAGGATGGGTCTTGGTTTCCTTCCCAGGTGCAGCCCACGTATCTCAGGAAAACCCTTTCCCCACTATTATGCCCCTGAGCTGCTGGGCCTGCAGTATACTAGGTAACGAGAAAAGTTAGAAAGACTTTGCATGTCTTGTTCTCCCCTAGTTATCTGCCATGACTCCAAAGATGATACCACAAATCACTGAATCATGGATGTTGTTTATTTTAAAGCATGAATGAAGGATGACATGCTAATGCTCTTTAGATGATGTTTCAAGGAAGAGAACAACGTAAGGCAAGCATTTCCAAAGTTCACCTTAACATGTAGCCTGTGCAATACCCTTGAACGATTAAGCAGTGCTGGCCTTGGCATATTCATCATTCTGCTCCTGTCACAGCACTTGATCGAATGTTTTTCAGGAGGTAGAGATTAAATTGAACCAGAACTAATTGAAGGTACATTTAATAAAAGCATCATCATTGTAATGAGTATACAACTGCTTTGCTAATGTTGAATAATGTTTGAGCTACTGAACAAGTCTATATTGTTTCACTTAATAGGATTCACTGATTACCGAATAATTAATTCTACTTTAAATTTGCAACACCACATGAAAACATGAAACCCACTCATAAGTTAATGAATGCTCAAGTCAATAAAAGAGACAAGTGTCTGCGACTTACAACTGCTTCTCCTGAAATCAATCAAGCTATTATGACTTTCTTTGAGCCATACAGGATTGGTTTGTGTTCTTCAAGTGCTTAGTGTATTTATTACATTGCAATCATGGGTAATACAAGTCTGACAGACATGGACAAACACTGAGCAGCCAAAGCCCCTCAAGAATTTACTCAGCTTCAGTTACACTGATGTTCAAAACTTTTACTTGCATTCTTACCATTTTTCCCACACATGCCCTTTGTGTAGATGTCCTGCACATCTGGTCAGGGCACTGAATTTAAAGATACCATTACTACTCCTTACTTCCCATTTTCCAGTTTATTGGCAAACTTGTTGTGGACACTGCTTACAAAGCCAGGAAAGCAAATAGCCTAACAAAACAGTTTAAAAAAAAAAAAAAAAGAAAAAAGAAATCATTTACAGCCACAACTCACAGTATACAGAAATATGGAAATAAACTTCATTTGTGCAGTCAGGGCTCGAAGGTGTAGTTTAGGTTTACTCTGCCATCCTGTTTACTCCAATGAATAGCAACTGCCATTGGGCTGTAAGTACAGTCATGCAGACCTAGCAAGTAGAAACACAGACATTTCTGTAGTCCTTCCAAAATCAACCAAATCAACAAATGTATAAGAAAATCGTGGCAACAACATCAGTCTTTAAAGAGCATAGGGTAAAATCTTTTAGCTCTCCAATTAAGGCAAAGAAATTTTCTCATTAGACCTTTCTTCTTAAGCGTATGGAAAGGAACTACCACCAGTCTTACCCTCAGGGTTTACAGTCAATATTTGGGCTGCTTCCACATATGGCCCCCAGCTCACATCCACACCTTGAAGCACAGCCTTGCCAATTACACCAGGAGTTATTCCCTTGCCACCTTAATACAAACCCTGATCTCCATAGAGATTAGCTCCTGATTGTGCTGACCTTGTTGGTCTGTGTCAGAGGAAAGGGCATCCACAACCCTGCAAGTTTTTATTGAGGGCACCCTTTATCCTGAGCAAGCGGGCAGCGTGAATGATGGTCCGAAGAGCTCAGGCACAGCAGGCATCAGAAGGCTTTGATCAAAAGGCTTACAAGACTTTATTAAAGATAGTTTCACAGACAGTATCCTCGTAGCTCATAGTAGTTCATAGTAGTAGTAGTTGGTAGCAGTAGTAGTAATAGTTCTTAGTAGTTACCTCTATTCTCAGAAACATCCACACCTGTTATATCCTCTCACATCTAACATGTCATGACATTATTGGCTAGCCCATTCACCTCACATACACCAAAGCATCTCATTGGTTACAAGACACCACACACACTACAGGTAGCTCTCTTCTCTTTAAGTGAGAACTCTAAACTTCTTTCCTTAAGGGATGCACTCACAGTCACCCCTACAAGTTTTCAAAGCAGGTTACTTGTCAGAGTGGGGGAAGAGAAGACAGGAGAGCAAAAGTTTGCTAGTATGCAACAGCTGCCCTGTGGCATGGTGCAGTGTTTACTTCATTGCAAGGTCTGGGGTGCCCTGAGGCAAAGTCCAGCTCCATGATTTAATTCCTCTCCACCACCTCATCACCCTGCAACATCTTCATTTAAACTCTAGTTCTATTTCCCATTTGTGTTTATGGCTATTAAACCAGTCAAATACGTTTGAAAGATATTTGCCAGATGATGAGCTACAGGAAGCAAATACTCAGCAAGTTTCAAAAGTGATATGAAAATACTATATCAGCTCCCCCTCTCTGAGTTTTCACATGCCAAAGGGTGTGGCAAAATGATGCTATTTTCATTTAATCACTCTAGCCATGTTAACCCATAAAAGCTTTCAATCCAGCATTTGAACAAGCACTTGAATTCCTCATTCAAACACAACTCTTACAAGAACTTTTTTTAAGGTCCCCAGCATTTAAGGAAAAAAAAAAACCAAAAACAAAGGAAAATATTTGCTGGTGCTCTTTTTTATTTTTCCCTCTACAGCTTTTAAACGAAGTTCCAGAAAACAAAGTCATCTTGGAATTCTTATGGATATCAGCGTAACTTTAGAATTCTTCAAATTGCCCTCCTTCTGCCCTTCAATGCTAGCAAAAAGCCATTCAGCTCCATTCTACATGGCTGACTTGCCTTAAAATATGCATCTCATGGAACAAAAACCTGAAAAGTTAAAGCTTGCTAGAACCAAGGGAATGCAGCAATCAGTGCTACATGAGTTAGACAACAGTTCCAACATCATGTATGAACACTACATGACACAAATACTTGTAAACTATTTAAATCAAAACTCAAACAACCCAGAACCAAAGTAAAAAAAAAAAAATTCAACCAAAAAACCCACAAAACCCCAAAGCAAACCAAACAAAAAAAATCCCAAACCCAAACCCAAAAAACAGCAAACCAAAAGCCCCAAGCCAAAGAAAACTCTGACATGAATAAGCTAAGTTTTATTCAAGTGCATCTTAAAAGAAAATTAGGAGAAGATATATTTACCATGAGATGCAGAAAAACTACTAAGGTTTGCAGATGTCTATCTCCTGGTAGCTGGACACTTCTTTTAAATTTCTAATATCACATCAGTCATAAATCAAAAACAGACAGGCAGCATAATAGGTGGCAAAAAACATCTAGAAGGTGAGATACTATCAAAGGAGCAGAGCTGCCTGTGGCAAATAGCCCCTAAATTGGCAAAATGAAGGGAAAATGGAAATAATCAATTCCAATGTGGCCTAGAGAGCAGACAGAAAGGCAGGGCATGTCCAGCCTCTTTGACAGCTCTGTTCTGTAATGACACCACAGCAAAAGAAGAGTGAAAAGGAACTGATTAATTGTTTTCATTTTTCCTTTTAAACAAGAAGATGTGTAAATCCACCTGATTCCTCTCTCTCATAATGGCCATAAAATTTTGAAACAATGGCTCTGCAAGGTCCCCTGAATACTTACCAAAGAGAGAAATGAAGAAAACATGATGGGTTTCTTGATGTAGTCTCAAAAGAAATTGCAATTGTCTTGGGTTTTACAGGTATTCATCCAAGTCAAATGTGCTCTAAAACATTTACAATCAAAATAGGCAACACCTGAAACATAAAGATAACTACACCCATCGTTCAGTGGGAAGGCTGTAGCAAAGCCTCATCCTGAGTGCGATCACAGAGCAACTTCAGGATGGGAAAGGGCTCAGACCCAGTCAGCACGCGTTTAGGAAGAATCATAGAATCATAGAATTGATTGGGTTGGAAAAGACCTCTGACATCATCAAGTCCAACTCTTAGTCCAACCCCAGTCTGTTTACCAGATCATGGCACTCAGTGCCACATCCAATCTCAGTTGAAAAACCTCCAGGGATGGTGAATCCACCACCTCTCTGGGCAGCCCATTCCAATGCCTGATTACTCTATCTGTAAAGATTTTAAATTTCCCCTGGCAGAGCTTAAGCCCATGCCCCCTTGTCCAATTGCTGACTGCCTGGGAGAAGAGACCAACTCCCACCTGGCTATAACTTCTCTTCAGGTAGTTATAGACAGTGATGAGGTCCTGTCTGACCAACCTGATCTCCTTTTATGATCAGGTGACCCGCCTGGTGAATGAGGGAAAGGCTGTGGATATGATCTATCTGGACCTCAGCAAGGCCTTTCACACTGTCTCCCACAGCATACTGCTGGAAAAGCTGGTAGCCTGTGGTTTGGACAGGGGCACTCTCTGCTGGGTTAAGAGCTGGCTAGATGGCCAGGCCCAGAGAGTGCTGGTGAACAGGGCTGTGTCCAGCCGGTCACTAGTGGTGTCCCCCAGGGATCAGTGTTGGGTCCAGTCCTGTTTAACGTCTTTATTGATGATTTAGATGAGGGGATTGAGTCCATCATTAGCAAGTTTGCAGATGACACCAAGTTGGAAAGGAGTGTTGACCTACTCAAAGGAAGGAGGACTCTGCAGAGGGACCTTGATAGGCTAGAGGTTCCAGTGGGATGAGGTTTAACAAGGCCAAGTGCCAGGTCCTGCACTTTGGCCACAATAATGCCATGCAGCACTACAGGCCGGGGACAGAGTGGCTGGAGAGCAGCCAGGCAGAAAGGGACCTGGGAGTCTGGATTAACAGGAAGCTGAACATGAGCCAGCAATGCGCCCAGGTGGCCAAGAAGGCCAATGGGATCTTGGCTTGTAGCAAGAATAGTTGTGGCCAGCAGGACAAAGGAAGTGATCCTTCCCCTGTACTCAGTGCTGGTGAGGCCACACCTTGAGTATTGTGTTCAGTTCTGGGCCCCTCAGTTCAGGAAAGATATTGAGGGACTGGAGCAGGTCCAGAGAAGAGAAACGAGCCTGGTGAAAGGACTTGAGCACAAGTCCTATGAGGAAAAGCTGAGGGAGTTGGGGGTTTTATAGCCTGGAAAAGAGGAGGCTCAGGGGAGACCTTGTCACTCTCTACAGCTACCTGAAAGGATGTTGCAGCCAGGTGGGGATTGGTCTCTTCTCTCAGGCAACCAACAGTAGGACAAGAGGGCATGGGCTTAAGCTCTGTCAGGGGAGGTTTAGGTTGGATATTAGGATGAAGTTCTCTGCAGAGAGAGTGGTCAGACATTGCAATGGCCTGCCCAGGGAGGTGGTGGATTCTCCGACCCTAGAGGTTTTTAAGGTGAGACTGAACATGGCACTTAGTTCCATGTTCTAGTAATCAAAATGGGGTTGGATTAAGGGTTGGACTTGATGATCTCGGAGGTCTCTTCCAACCCAACTGATTCTATGATTCTATGAAAGCAAAAGTGGAACTGAGATTCCTGTCTCTGTTAATCACAAATCCACCCTTCCTCATAAAATTGTTCTTAATTCCATTATTTCTTTATTTTTTCTTCTGTGTTGTTCTCTCCATAAACTTAATTGTAGTAATATTAGAAGATGTGTATTAGTTTATAGTTTAATTAATGAACTATTGTCCTAGTTCAGCAGGAGGGACCAGCTAACACTGTGTGGGGGTGATCAAAGCTGTGTATTCTACCCCCTCTATTCATTCCCCAAGGACACTGGGCCATTAGCAGCAGCTGCCCAGGGAGTCATTATCACCTTCACACCCAGCCTGAGGGGGTGTGGCTGCTAAGGGGCCATCAACAGTTCAACAATACCCCCTGGCTCCAGAGTTAATCACCCATTGTGTGAGTCCCTGCCCAGGGGGAGGGACTGGGTGCTCCATGAGGGTACTAAGTGGTGGGTAAGAAGACCTCGGGAACTTCTCTTCAGATCCAGAGGACCAGCAGGACCTCGACAGGAGGAGATCACCGCTCTCAACCAGACTATGACTGCTGCTCTCGATCAGACTACAGCCATCACCTGCACCAACAGGTTTCTCACTTCTTTTTGCTTTGGACTTGGGGGGAACCGTGCAGGTCTCAGCACAAGGGCTAACAAACCCCTTTGGGTTTGTGCCCCAGGACATTGGGTTATACTGCTAGGTTTTATGAGTTAAAAGCAATTTCTCTTTGTGTCAGTCTATTTATTGTAATATTATTATTAAATTTTAGCCTCTGACTTATAATCTCTCTCATGGTGAGTTCATTTTCCCTGCTGGTTCACCTTTAAACCGGCACATCTTTTTAAATGTATCTGTAAAGAAATTGGTCTACAAGACAAATAATAATAATTGTTCTACAAAAGTGAGTAGATTCACCCTACCTATCAGAACTTTTCTCCTCTAACCCCACAAATTTCCTAACTGTTGTTTTATTCCCTCTCAGTCCATGAGATATACAGCAGGGGTTTATAATGGCTAATGAACATAATACATGGACCCTGATTCTGTTCTCAGGAAGCAAAGTGAAATATCTCATGCATGTGAAAAGGAGCCCAGGCCCTTCATCACTGTATCCATAATGCAGTTCAGTCCCTACAGAGTCCCACTGAAGGCCTGTGGAAATCAGGGGATGTCTTTTAACTGACCTCAATTTTTATATCAGGCAAAGGTATATGGGAATAGAAAAGAGCAGACTAATTCACAGTTCAATCTGTCTTCAGAGTCCCTAATTGCTTAAGGAAAGTAAATAGCCAGTTCTTCATTATTTCAATTACTCATCATGTACAGGGCATTAAAATCCAACATCTTGGCACACATCTGAATTAGCCAGATGCTCCAATGAGATGCCCGTTTTCTTCCAATGCAGGGAAGTTACCAACAGTCCCCTTCCTCCAGTTTGAGAAATGCATAGCGCACATCCATAAACACACAGTGTGAATCAGCCCGACAGCTTCCTTGGGAATATTGCCTTGGTGTCTGGTACACTCAGCTGCTCATTCCTTCTGGGTGTGCATGTTAGTGTTTGAGTGCCTACATGTAGGAGGTTTACAGCTTATTAAAGTTATTCACAGTCATAAAACATTTATTGCAATACAAAGGTACTGAGAAGGTGAGTGGTGTGCAGTTGGTGTAGCAGACTTCATAATTATTTTCTGGAATAATTTGCCTCTAACTTTTTGTTTGTTGAGCAAAAACTAGTAATTTCATTTCTCTGTGTGCAAATTAATTGCAATTCTCTCTCTTTCACCTTTTTTTCATGTCTCCTCACCTGGATACACATATGCACATGTGTGGACATACACTCAGTCTCTCTCAAGATGGCCATGTGCTCTGGCTGTCCTGGGCATACTGGAAGCATAAGGTTGGAATTACTTTGGGTGAAGAACAAGTTCCTCTTTTTTGAGTTAAACCACACACATGGTGTTTCTTGTTAATGATGCCTAGTAAACGAGTTCCTATACAAAATCAGGAGCCATGTCTATTTTAAATGAATCGCAAAGGAAGAAGTCTACCTATTTTGAAAGGGAACGACATTCACGCTATACCAATTAAGTTACTTATATTGGGAAATATATCATGCCTGTGCTGGTATAAATCAAGAAAGTATCAATAATTTCACAATAATCATAGCTCTAATGGATAATAAAGCATAAATAATTAAGGTAGGGAAGTAGCTTTGCTTTGTTTTGATTATTGAAACCACTGGAATCATGCTGATTTATATGAAGTTGTTCTCAACTTACTCTTTCTGTAAAAAGAAAAAAAAATCTTTACAAATATTAAAAGTTTAGCATACTTTAAACTTATTTGATGATTCCCCATGCCATAATTACCATATTAAAGTGGCACAAAAGCAAGGGCTGTGTTTTTAGTATGATGATGTGAAGGCACAAGCAAATGCATTTGACAGAATAATTTTGGCCTATTAGCAAGCAATATTGGTAACAGCCTTCATGAGACCCTAGGCACTGCAAATTTCACCTCCATTGACTTTGAAGCTTGGCAAGTAAAACAAGAAAGAGATTTATAAACTGTGCCTAGTAAATTTAATGAGAAATGTTTCACTCCTCTTAAGACTGAAAGTAAATCTCTAAAGTTTTATACCGTATAAGTGAAAGAAAATAAGACATTTGTCCATATGCAGTTTGCCAATTTTAAAGGATAAAATTTAATTTCTTTTTTCTGTCTCATAAATGTCCTGCTGAATTATCCTTCAGAAATACCATCTCACCAAATATTCCTTCCAATAACATACTGTAAGTTAAAATCACATGAAGTTGGCAGAACAAATTATTTTACTTTGTTAGTTTATCCGTCTTACTAGCTCTATTTTGAAAGCTAATTACTAGAGTAAATATCTACATATACAATGCAGCAATCTATTTTTCTTCTTCCACTAAAATAATTTTCTGTAATATAATGTTTGCACTGGTTTGTGATAATTTTAAATAATCAAGGGAAAAATACCTTTTTCGCTGAAACAACCTACAAAACATGATTTAGGAGATTAATGCTAGTGACAAAGTCCCAGAGTCATGCAATGTCCTGCCAGGTGTGCCAGTCCTCACTCTTTGAAGAAGAAAACAACAAGTAAATGCAGTTCACCACTGTTCCTTATGACCATTGATTTTCCTCTGTACAAACTCACTTCCAAACAGTACCAAGGCATTATTCCAGAATTGTAGTGATCATTTCTTTGTGATTACTCAGTCATATGATTATTAGTCCTTGTAGTGTCTTTTAAGATGACACCTGGAAAAGCTAAATGTGCTCACTTCTTTCACCTATCTATACCTATAGCTAATGTGTGTATGTGGCATTACCCACGTAGTTTGCAAAAGACTCCAGAGTACTGAGAATATTGAATTTTCTTGGACTCCATGGATTGATTAGACTATTTCTGTAGAGAAATAAGATTTAATATTTCTTTTTAAATCTAATTAAATAAGATTTATTCTTATTTGTAATCGTTCTTCAGTATGCTGAAAGACAGCCTCTAGGATACGCGAAAGGTAAAATAATTTAGGAAACAAAATAATGCAAATGCCATTGTGAAAACACTTGCATGAAAATTACCTGGAAATCCTGTAGCAAAAAAATGGTATTTCATTTCTAAATTCAGCAAAAGAAGGGTTAAGATAATGGAGAACAACTTTGTGAAGTTTGGTGAGCTTTTTACATTTTTAGTAAAGTCAAAGCCATTCACTTACTAGAAATCAGATATATAGAATCATGTGTAATAAAGCTGCAGCATTGATTTCATTAATAACTGTAGATCTCTAAAGACTTCTGTATAAAAAGTGCTCCTTCTATGTTTTATATACAACACACTGATTTATGCCATCCACCTGGATCGTGATTAGTGAAATAATGCTTTCTGCTCACAATTGAAAATTTAATATTTTTCATGCATTTGTTTGGTGAAGATACTTCATCTCTAAATTTTACCACTATAAGATGTATTTATCACCTAGAACATAAAGCTTCATTAATTTTATTAACCTAGGGATATTTTGTGCTATTTCTCCACTATATTCAGGATGGATTTGATGATTCCAACACTAGAGTGAAACTTCTGTTTCCCATTACCGTTTCCTCTTTTTTAGTCTCCATCTCACCAAGTTAAGTGCTATGGATAAGCTATTTATATATTTACCCAGTGATGTATCACTGAACATTAAGTGTGGAAATTTTATGCCTTTTTATTTTTTGTCTTAATAAATATTTGTTCATTTGAACCAAAACCAATTGTTCTCTTTTCTAGGCCATCTTCAAGCTACTGTGTATTTGATTTATTTTTCTTTGAGGTCTGACCCCTGGTCTAATTTTTCCTTTATATTTTCAAAGTTCATCCTGTGTGACTCCAGTTTAAATCAACATCCAAACCCTATGTAATTAAGTACTTTTGCAAATGTAATCTTTTGTGACAGAGTAACTGTGTGCACTCTGAAGTGGATTCTGCAAAAATAAAAAAATCTGCAAATTCATCAGTCAGATCCTTCTCACTTCCCTTTAGTCTCTTAACTGGTACCATGGGTTTCTATGCATGGTCTACATCATCTTGAGTCACAGATGTTATAGACAGGAAGCCTGTAACTGTGCCACTGCAGTTCCTGCTAGCAGAAACAGCAAGAACTCATGGGATCCTCATGGCTTGAGTTCAGAAGGAATCCCACAAGATGAAACAGTTTCCCAGAGTGTAGAGGCTTCTTTCTGCTAATGCACACATAACAGAGATGTTGGTACTGGCTGCTTTTGGAAATACATACCCTGCCATTCAAACTGTCTTTTGACTCATTGATGTTTATCACCCCGTATTTCAAAAAATAAAAAGCATTTGAAAGTGTTCTGCATTTGAGTGTAGAACATTTCAAGTTCTGGTTAGTGCTTTCTTGTGAAGAAGCAAGCAAAATGATCGCTGTAACTGAAAGATATATCCTAAACACCTTGCTCCCCATGACTTTCTGCCTTACCCATAACAATCCTTATTGAAATGCTGCTTAACTAGAGGTAGACCAAGGATATAATATTGAGTATTGGCAAATTATTTCTGTAGAGAGTCACTTGTTACTTAAAAATGTGGTTGCCAAAAAGAAGTATGTGAAAGTAAGGTCATCACCCTTTCTGATCAGCCTGCAGGAGGGAGAGATTTCAGAGCAGCTCATGTTTCATTTTAGCATGCTGAGTGTCAGTCACTGCAACTGCCTTTCCGGAAGGACAAGACACTTTCATCCAAAAAGCGCAAGAGACGGTCACACTCTGCCCACACAAGCGCCTGTGGCAGTACCTCAGCAGCTCTCTGAGCTGCCTCTGAAACACTGCACTTTCCCTGCCAGTGACTCATCCCTGCCCGCACAGTCAGATAAAAAAAGAAGAATATGCACCTGGTGTTCAATCACAGAAGTCTGTCACCTTGTCTGACCTTCAGATGAGTGATACTCCTCCTTTTCCAGCCTTAAAGGTGGGCAAAACATTTATAAGACCTGCTTGTGACTTTAGGGACACCTCTTGGTAAAACGCAGCAACTGTGGCCTGAGCATGGTCACCTCCCATGGGAGCCCTAACTACTGCCCTAGACATAGCCCTAATGCCAGAAAAAATTCCAATCATTGCTGCCTAGAAGAGTGAACTTTGGCTTGTAAGTGCCTTGCAGTCAGCCAGCTCCTGCATTATGCTGGCAAGAAGGCAAGGCATGCTCTCATTATCACTTCCTCCAGCAAAGTAACAAGAAGGAAAGGACCAAGCTATTTCCTTCACCCAGGAACTCCATTGCCATCAGTAGAGCAGGAGGAGTACAGCACAGGTAAACATCTGATTTTCTCTCCTTCCTCATATAAGAAAAGTGCAAAGTCCAGACCATCACTAAACAAATAAGCAGTTACAGGAAACAAAATAAAATAAACAACATTGCCTTTCTTGTAAACTACATTTTAGGTTTCACTGCTGCTTGCACTTCCAAAAGAGCAGCAGACTGCTCCCAATTGACCATGTTCCTCTACAGCACAGGGAGGAGTGAAGCCTGCTTCATCTACCTTTTAACCCAATGAGGCAACAATTGTTTTGAGATGTACAAATTTGTTTAATAAGGGTCCCAGCGTGAGAAATATCTCCTGATTAAATTGGGAGATGGCAATAATCTGTGAAGCAAAGAAACTTCATTGACAGCATGCTCTGGGTGCCCCAGACTTGTAGAGAGGTCTGAGCACACCCGAGATGGGGGGTGGTGATGCTTTTTATGGCTTCTTTATTTGCACAGCTATGCCCTCCTTTAGGCCAACTCCTCCCAGGCCAGGCCCCACCTCTTTCTCTCTTAAAAGGATGTTTTATGCTTTGCTTGGATGAGATTGGTTGTCACAAGGCGGGCTTCATGTTTGCCTTAAATGGACATTATTGAGTCTTGCTTAAACTTTATTGGTTGGTTAGTATATCACTTGAGCAGTCTCTCAATTCCCTTTTCCAGGTTCCTTGGCAGAGAGCCCAGACTGTCTCTCTGCCCTACATTCTGTCTGTTCCACCTAACAAGCACAATAAGCAACCCACAAATGCAGTTAGCAACCCACAAGTTCCCCATTTATAACAATAAGCTAGACTTCCTTGCAACCTTCCATCATACAATCGCCCCACCCAAGAAAGACCCTCACTTTGCTTATAATAAAATCGCCCTCCTTATTCCTCACACCAGCAAGACTTTGAAGTCATGGTTGACTTGTCACACCTCCAATACCCCAGGCTGCATTTTGTTATTGATCTGTTTATTGTTTCCACTGAGCAAACACTGTCAATCCACTTCTGTCAGAATTCAGCCTGCAGCATGCAGTGGACACTGTTATTACTATTTAAGTGATAAATGAGACAGGGATTTCATTCAGCATGTTTGTGAAGCAGAAAACACTCTTTTTTTTTAAATCATTGATACATAGTAAAGTCAGCAAGTCTCTTCCTTTTTTGTTTCTTGCTGCAAGTAGTAATCAGTTTTACTGAGCTCCAGGTAGAATTGCCCATACGAAACAAAATATTGCTATTAAACTTTGATGGTTTAGTTGAACCTCTTTGGAATAAATATTACAGAATTTTTAAAAAAGAGAAAGAAGGAAGGAAAGGACTCACTCCAAGACCCACTAAAGTCTGAGTTTTACTATGGAGTTCAGAGAGCTTGGAAAAATACAAATATTTAGCCCAGTCTTAGAGTTCATGTTCCTTCCTCACACATAGGAGCATTGCAGGCTTGCTTTGGCCTGGAGATGCAAGATGATCCTGACCCTCTCCTGGGGGAAGAGACATTTCAGGCCTCAAAAATGCTGGCATGCCATCTGCAGAGCTCATCCTGTAATTTTTCTTACAAGACTTTATGGTGTACAACTCAATCCAGGCCCTGAACCAGCAAGTCCCTGACTGACACATATAGGCATGCACAGGGTTTACACCTCAGTGAAACAATTCGGGTGCCCAAAGCTGAATAATTATGAGCCTTGCTGAAGTAATCTCATTAAGAAGGGAGGTAGAGGGGTTTTTATTTATTATTATTTTTTCTCCAGTAGCCCAGCAAATTCTGCACATTTGGTGTAGGGTTTTGATCTTTATAACCTTTAAAGGTTATACAAGGCATTTGTTTATTTGCTGTCTTGAAGCAGATGATGGCTAAAATGTAAGAGGAAACAATGCCTGCTGACATCCAAGGAAAATTCTGTCTTGCTATTATAGTCATATCATATTTACATTCAATCCATACTTTCTTCTGTTAAATCATTCTGAAACACATTGAGCGGATCCAGAGCAACAACAAGCCCCCTCAGTAGCTTTTGCACTTTCCAAAGGGATCAGGATGAAAGGAAAGCTTGTGTTTTTTCCTGATTGTAACATTCTTCCTTATTCCCTAAATACTCCCTGCAAAAGGAGTAATTTCCTAATAAGGCAAAGAGCCTGTTTTCATTTGCATCAGCTACATCTTTTCAGCTTAACCCTATATATAAACCAAGGATAATTTCACTGCTGCGAGTGCACCTGAGCAGCCATGAGTTTTACTGAAAAAAGGACCATTAAGCCCTCTTGAAATTAGGGAGCAGGTGAAACCCTCAGCAGCTTTGTGTGTTGTTGGCATATCATAAAGTATCTTAGGGATATGATTATTTTTAAGGAAATAGAATGTTGGAGCTAGAGGTGTTGAGGAGTTCCCAAATACGAATTCATTATGAATTCATTATGACAGACAATCCGTTGCTTTCCTAAGGAACAAAACTCACAAGACACCTTTTTTTTAATAGACCCAACATCATACCCTATGTTTAATGGAATAATAAAAGAAAAATTAAAAAATCTGAAAATTCAGTCTTGGTAGAGAAATGCCAGTCCTGGTCTATTGGAACTTTTGAGAACTTCCGACGTCAGTAACTGGGAATCGGACTTTAATTTCGTAGATATTACAAGTTATCACTACAAAGTCTCTGGCTTGCTATCATTCTTCACAATACAAGGATTATTAGCATGAGGTTTCAAAAAACTACATAGGAGAACCGAGTAACATTCTCCCTATGAAAAGACCTATCTAGAAAATGTGAACCCATACTCTTACCCAAATTGCTGAGTACATTATAAATAAAATTAAAAAAGAAAGATTAAAAAAATCTAGAGGACATAAGAGTTTGTTTCCTATTTATTTCCCACAATTCTGTGAGTTATGATTTGCACAAAGAATATTTCCAAGTGTTAATGAATGCACAAGTTTTCCATATGTTCTCAATATGGCAATGCCAAAGAATTTCTGATGAATATACTTAAGATAACAGATTTTTTTTTCCAGAGGCCAAGGGAAGAAAGGTTTGAATAATAACTTTTTCACTTTTTTTTTTTTTGTTAAGGTCCTTCTTCTACTGCTTAATAATAAAACTAAATATAAACTTAACAGATTTTTAAATTTTCCTGTGTATTTTTTTGCCGAGAGAGGAACTTCTCTTTAACATGCCTTCCAGTGTCTTCTTTAAACTGACTTAAAGCAGTTTTTCCCTTATTGAGGACACATAGAAGCAAAATGATATTAAAGCCCTTATGTCCAACATGACTGCCTCCTGCAACAAGAGGCTGTTTCCACCCAGCACCAGGTTAATGTGCTGGAGACAAGGGACTCAGAGCTGGGATGTGAAGGACTTCTCCACAGAAAGAAGCAGAGATATGATCTTTCTGACGCAGTGCTTTGAAATGCCACCTTCACACATTAAGGAACAGCTAATCTATTGCTGGGTATTAGCCAGGATCATCAAGGTTAAGTAGGCTTGATCCTGGATTTAGAAACCATACTAGTTGTAACAGCTAGACAATTTATTCCATACCTGCTCATTCACTCCTAAATCATGACTGACTAGTGTTTTCCTCACCTTTTATGCTGTTTCCCCATCCCCTGGGTACTCTTTCTGTTCCTAATAAAACATGATAAACAGACTGTTACCTAACCTTGAGTTGATGAGTCCTTTAGAGCTTGTAATATGTCATTCTTCCCAGGACTGAAAATGTGGAGAGTACTCACCTGATTAGGAAAAAAACCTCTAAAACCAAACTAAATCTGCAAGTGTGTCTTTCACTACTTAAATTTGATTTACTACAATCATTGACAAGGCTGTTACACAATACATGCTATCTTAGTAGATAAATCCAAAACCTATAAACAATCAATGTTAAACATTAATATTCAATATGCCCTGGATATATCCTATTTAATAGAAAGTAAGTTTCAGCATGGCACTGTTCTTGAAATACAAGAAAGAAATCCCAAAGTCTTCTGTTTCAAACTGTAAGAGAAAAAAGCAAGAAGGGCTACACTGCAACTACTCTCCAGCACTTCAGTAACCTCCAGCAACCCTCTATGAGGAGGAACAAGCAGATGGGGAAACTGCCTGGAGACATTTCTAGAAGAAGGGAAGAAGCTTCTCGAATGGTGGTGGAATGAAGTGAATCTGCTGAGAGAAACGGTCTTGAGAAAGACAATTATGGGATTGGGAAAATTTATTAGCTTTAAGAAAGACACTGAACACATCAGTTTAGAAAGTATTACTTTCAGGGAAGGACTGGAGCAAGTGAGAGTAAAGGGGGAAGAAAGGCTGGAGGATCCAGTCTTCTCACTTTCAAGGTTCATTTCTCTTCTACTCTATGAATAGTTTGGTCCACAGAACTGCTCAAATGTGTTTCTGTCTTAAAATGTCCCAGACACACTGAAGCAAAGCAGCACTATGTGCTGCAGTAACTAGTATATCTCTTTTCCTCTCACACAATTCACAGTTAGGAGTTTCACACAGCATATTTTAAAATTATATTTGTCATCTGTGATCTATTAAGTCTTTTATCTACAGCAAGCTAATGAGATTTTTCGAAAATTATGCCAGTTACCAGCTACAACCAGAACCATAGTCAGAAAGAATTACACCCTAAAGTGCATTCACAAATATAGCACGTGCTGTTAGGATTAGACAATACAAAGAGAAGAATTTACTGAGACGTCATGGCACCATGTCCAGATTGTATAATTTTCTGAGGCTGAAACAGTGAAGGCATTCACCCTTTCCCACAGATGGAAAAGAAAGTTAAAAAAAAAGTATGATTGGTCTCTGAAAGTTTACAATACACAGGATAAGAAAATCACCTCATTTATGAAAGGAATAACATAGATGTTAGTAGCCATAAAAAAAAATACAAAATAAATCTGATGACACTGGGATTTGCACCAGGGAAAGTAAAGGGGGAAACAGAGCAGACAATCCACAGACTCCCTACAACACAGCTGAAAATAAGATATGCATCTAATGAGGCTGAAGAAAATGCCTTTTGTCTGCCAAATGAAAGGACAGAGCAGCAAGGAACCCCTGTAGCAAACTCCTATTAATTTTTCTGTGCTTCAAGGGAGGATTGCAGCTCCATAGCTGTGTGTTGACGTGTGTTGTACAGCGACAACACATTAAGCCCAAGACAAAATTGGCTGATGGGCTAGAAGCCAAAAATGCTGTAGTGGTAGGCATGCACCATGAGCAGGCACCCCTTTGGAGAAGGCATGGAGCTCTACAGGGAGGGAATGCTAACAGAGACCATGCCCAGCCCTCTCTTCTGAGTCTACACATCCTCCTCCACACACCGCCGAAACTGGACTGGGACAGCATCAGCCTCTTCTCAGAAAGAAGACTCATCAAGACCAAGTACCAAGCAATACTTAATCCTGTTTTTAGGACAGGAAAAGAAGAAGAACAACTCATGAAATTACTCATGTTTTCCTTCAGTTCCTTTGAATTGCTTCATTCTGACAATTTCTGAGGTGCTAGCAAAGCTATAACCCCATGCAGGAACCTAGCCACCAGGTTAAAATAGGTATTTGAGTCAAATTTTTGGCAGCAGAAATTTTCCCTCAGTAGAAAATAACTACAGCTGAGGTAATTTTGGGTATACTTATCAAATATGTAGTTTGCATCTGTTCTGTGTGACAAGCTCAGTTATCGATATTTTGAAAACATCTCTGTGGGGTATCAATTACTGCCTTGATCCTAAAGTAATTTAAAAATCTACTGTTTAATTTTATTATTCCATTTATGAATGTTGTTATCCTTTAGTTAATAATCCAACTAGTCACTAGGTATAGAACCTTCTAATTTCCATCAGCAAAAAATAATTAAAAATTAAAATGTCTTCTTTTGGAGATGGAGACTCTCCACTGGTCCTCCACTGGAAGGCTTTGCGGGGAACCTTCCATGCCTTTGCTCAAATGCAACATTTCTGTTTCACTACTTCTGGGTTTAGACTGAGAGAATTGCTTTTTATCTTTCTGCGAGGTGTGAGCCTTTGAAATGTTTTATGTCCACATAAGGGTGAAATAGAAGTTGGTCTTCTCTGGTTTATACCTGGGAGAAAGGCAGCAAGAAATCTTTACATCTCCAGCACACAGTATATAAAAAGCATGGAAAGATTTGCAGCCTGCTCTGTGTTGCTTGGTGTTTCCTGTCTCTCCACTGCTTTGGAAGAATGGATGGGTAAGCAGCGAGCTCTGAAATAGAAGATGGGCTCTGGAACAGACTGAGACTTCCTTTGTCTGCTTGGTCTATTGCCTTTGGAGGAACTAGAAGATCATGGGCCAGCCTGAAGTGTACTGGTGCCACCCAGGAGATTAATATTTTTGAGGAAATACCACTGATCTTGAAAAAATGTATTATTCTGTTCATCTGCTTCTACTATTCTGGATATTAGAATAACATCACTTTTATGTTGTCTCACTCCTAGAAATAGCAATTTCTTTCTTTGCCCTAGCTGCAATGCTATCTTAAAATAGTATTTTTCTTAGTATTTAGGCAATCTCAGATAACACGGTTATACCCTTTTGTTAAAAACGCCATCAAATTGCATGTAACTTATATAACAATAGTATACACAGAACTTACAGAATCCCAGTGCAGCTTCAGCCTTTAACATCCATGGATCACAGGGATCCTAGTGCAGCCCAGGTCATTTTTCTGTGATAATGGTAGTAACAAAGAGCCTAAACACAGATCATATTTGCTATGAAGTTAAATTACACAAAGAACACCTATGGATTTCGGTAGATATTTTCTTATGTCTTACACTTTTGGTTTGTTTGGGGGTTTTTTTGCTACTTTTAATGAGTTTAGAAAGCAGTAAATAAGAAAATTGTGAAGCAGCATGCTTTTGCTCTATTTCACTCATGAGGCACAACCTCATTACTTAGAAAAAGCCTTACTGCCTTCTGTCCAGATGGCATTCACTGGTCTGACACAGAGGCGGACGCATCTCACACAGATGTCCTTGGCTGTTCAAGACAGAGTGGGTGGAAGAGTCAGACCAAGCGCTTGCTGCTTTTGGCAGGAAGGCACAGTTGAGGAGAATGCTCCACATCCAAGTTCCCTCACCTTTATAAAATACTATACTAGAAATCCACCATTTCAAAACAAATAGAAAAAGGAGATCACAATTAAGTATTTGTGAAAAGGACATGCAAGGGCCTACAGAAAATATTGGTGGATGCTCACTAAGAGCCAAAGAAGTAACTTCATTGGCATAATCAGGTCCCTGTGTTTTTCTGGTATGAAATATGAGATCTTCCTACTTTCAAGATGTTGTTATTAATATTTACATAGAAATTAATGGAAGAACACATACATAAACTAGAATCGTAATTTTTAAACAAATTTTTATTTGATACATTTTTTGTGGGATCAGTAGAAAAAATAGTCATCTGCAACACATTTACAATATTTCCAGAACTCATTTCTGTTCAGGATTTAAGTTCAGTCCAAGATGTCTGCTCAACAAATACCAAAAGAAAAACTGGGCTAATTTGACTATAAACATGTGCCAGCTGAACTGAGTCTGCATTAAATTATGTAGTACTCTTCATGCACAACATCAGATTTCTTTTAAACTCTTTCCCTAAGGGGTGTAGTAGCTCATAATGTTTAAAAGAAAAAAACAGTACTCGATAGTGTATAAATGTCTTTTCTATTTTGGAGTTGAGTTTTACGTATTATTCCTGTTCCCCAAAACAAGCCTAAAATGTAAGAGATAGCTAAAGAATTTGTAAAATTGTAAATTAATAATAAAAAAATTAGTTTTATAAAAAGTATAAACTTGTAGGAGTGCAGAATCAGGCCCAGTGTACAAACTTACATCAGCAGCAGATTACATTTATTATCATTATGATCATCAAACCCAGGAGAAAAAACTGCCCATGTAAAGACAGCATTGAGTTGGACAATCAACACAGTACAGCCCACAAATGCAGTTTTAGGAGTACTGAAAAGAATATTGGTAGATTGTCTCTTGATTTTAATTTGCACTAAAATTCAGTTGAGAAGTCATTATAGTCATAAGGGTGGTAAAGCAGTCTAACAATACTAATCAAAATGAAAAACTAATTTTAATAGCTGAGCTTTGGTTTGCTATTAAAATATATTGGTGTGATGTATCAACAAAACACAGCAGAAAAATAGATAAAGTAATATGTATTATTTTCTTCCATGACTTTTTCTAAGGTGATTATTTAAAAGATAAAAAGACTAAAAAGATTTTTAAAAATCACTGAATAACTAAGGAAGCAGTTCTGAATTGACGTTTAAAAAAATCCTTATTTCTCTTGGCCTGTACATCTAAAATAACTTAGTTTACTGGGAAACAAACAGACTAGACAATACAGAAAACTGTTTTGCAATGGTTACAGCACTGGAACTTGACTCAATTCTCATTTTGATCCATGGTAAAATTGTCACTATCTTCACCAGGAAGCAGAGTTGAGCAAAACTATTTCACAGACAGAAAGATCATCAAAACCCACAGGTTTGGAGAAAATGAAAGTATGACTTGGGAGAAATTGAACTGGTCACGTATTTGCTTGCAGTTCATGAAACATTTTGAAAAAAGAGAAAGGGATTTTAGAATAGTTTAAATGGATTTTCATCTTTATGAACACAAAATATTTTATAGTTGCATTTAAATATTATATTATATATTACTCCAAAACAGTCATAGTTTTGGGCATACAGCTGGATAAACACACCATGCTGTGGGTGAGATATTGGCTCATGGGTCAAGCATAGAGGATAATAGTGAATGTGGTAACATCAGACTATTGACCTGTGTCTCAGGTTTGGCCTAGTTTTTTACCAACCCTAGACTTCCTCCTCCCTCCTCCCAAAACCTTCCCAGCAAAGGAGAAAAAAAACTGCAAAGAGACGAACTCGAAACAGACTGAACTGACTTTAAAAGGAAATTATATTTTCTAACATCCACAAACCATGTATGCAATTGTGCACACTATGTGGGGCCCCACCCCAGGGGTAAGAGGGAAAAGAGGGGAAAAGAAAAAAACTGGTTAACAAGAAATAAGGAGAGACAAACCCAAACCAAAAACAAACGAAACAGACAAATACAATTAAAGACTTCAGGAAAGGAGAACAAGCATGAAACAATCTCACCCACGTCCCAGGCTAGGAAAGCCAACAGAAACAGAACAGACCATCCAGACTTCTACTCCCAGCTCCCAGAAGAAGGAAGGCTACTACCCCCTTCCTATCTCCCCTCCTCCTACTCTTACGTGGAAAACACGTGTGGAATACTTTGTAATGTCCACTTCCTTAGTTACACCTAGTTACTGAGGAAGCCATGGATCAAACCCATTACATTCTCCACCCTTTATTCCACACTGGTCTTTCCACGCAATCCTTGTATTCTTGTGTTCGCTTATATCCCGTGCATGTATACATATATATATAGTCCTGTGCTGGTTTAAAGGTGAACCAGCAGGGAAAATGAACTCGCCATGAGAGAGATTATAAGTCAGAGGCTAAAATTTAATAATAATATTCCAATAAATAGACTGACACAAAGAGAAATTGCTTTCAACTCATAAACCCTAGCAGTATAACCGAGTGTCCTGGGGCACAAACTCAAAGGGGTTTGTTAGCCCTTGTGCTGAGACCTGCACGGTTCCCCCCAAGTCCAAAGCAAAAAGAAGTGAGAAACCTGTTGGTGCAGGTGATGGCTGTAGTCTGATCGAGAGCAGCAGTCATAGTCTGGTTGAGAGCGGTGATCTCCTCCTGTCGAGGTCCTGCTGGTCCTCTGGATCCGAAGAGAAGTTCCCGAGGTCTTCTTACCCACCACTTATGTACCCTCATGGAGCACCCAGTCCCTCCCCCTGGGCAGGGACTCACACAATGGGTGATTAACTCTGGAGCCAGGGGGTATTGTTGAACTGTTGATGGCCCCTTAGCAGCTACACCCCCTCAGGCTGGGTGTGAAGGTGATAATGACTCCCTGGGCAGCTGCTGCTAATGGCCCATTGTCCTTGGGGAATGAATAGAGGGGATAGAATACACAGCTTTGATCACCCCCACACAGTGTTAGCTGGTCCCTCCTGCTGAACTAGGACAAGTCCATATGCAGTCCTTCGAGGCACATGTCTTGTCACCAAGGATCAACACCACCATCAATTCAGCTTGGATCCTTCGCCTTTTGGTTAAAGCCACAGTTCCAAGTTAAGGACTGGTTCACAGATTAGGGCTGCCTTATCGTTGGACATCACGGGATAGCAGTATCACCTTTGTTTGGGTCTTTCTCATTTGATGTCTGGTTTCCTGCAAAACACATCTCAAAGCACATAATTAGTTTTTCCCCAAGGCTAGATTGCCTTGGGGCACACACTGGATTTCTCCAGCTTTTCTCATTACCCACCAGGTGTTTCCAGATCCTTGAGCAAAAACAATCTCACGAATGGGTTTGTCTTGGCCCGAGGGAGGAGTAATCCAAACAGATTTCCCTAGCATACTTCTCAGGTGAATCGCTGGAACTTTGTCTCCATCTACCGTGTGGAGGGATTCTGCTTGAGCAGGACCAGCTTGATTGATAGAGCCTCTAGTATTAACCAACCAGGTGGCCTTGGGTAAATGCTTATTCCAGTTCTTGAAGGTTCCTTCACCTAGTGCCTTTAGAGTTGTTTTTAACAGTCCGTTACACCTTTCAACTTTTCCAGCAGCAGGTGCGTGATATGGAATGTGATATACCCATTCAATACCATGCTCCCGTGCCCAAGTGGCCGCTAGATTATTCTTGAAATGAGTCCCATTGTCTGACTCAATACAATCTGGAGTGCCATGCCTCCACAGGACCTGTTTCTCAAGGCCCAAGATAGTATTCCAGGCCATTTGTCTAGGTTTGAGGGGAAAACCCCAAAATGTTTACCCACAAGTGGAGGAGGGGGGTTTCCTCCACAATAATCACACCACTCTTTATCAAGCACCTGCATACGATGTGAGCAGGTGAACAATTTGCTGTGTCTTGTGGCAGAGCTAAAGGGAAGAGGTAGAAAGGCTCAGAAACATAAGGGAGAGTGAAAGGGAAATTGACTGGTGGAGTCACACCCTTTCCACTCCTAAGGAAGCCCAGCAGGAGGCGGTGAAGCCCAGCCCCTCCTGCCATCAGGCAGACAGAACGGACCATATGGATGGGGAGGAATGGAAACAGGTGCCTGGTCGTAGAGGCAAAAACACCCCCTCTCGACCCCTTTCACCTGCCAGGATGCCCTTAAAAATCAGGTATATGGCCCTGGACTCACAAAGTCTGATGGAGGACAGTCAGGAGGAAGATCTGTCTACAAGGTCTTCTGGTTACCCCCAGTCTACCGGACGGGTTACAAAAACAGATAAGAGGAAAAAGAGAAGGGTTGTTGTAATCAGTGACTCCCTTTTGAGGGGAACTGAGGGCCCTATATGTCGGCCAGACCCATCCCACAGGGAGGTTTTCTGCCTTCCTGGGGCCAGGGTGAGGGATATTACCAAAAGACTTCCTAAGCTTCTTCAACCCTCAGACTATTACCCGCTGTTGGTTGTCCAGGTTGGAAGTGATGACATCCATAAAAGGAGTACCAGGGTAATTAAAAAAGATTTTAAGGCTCTGACCTGATCACTTCATGGGACAGGAGCACAGGTAGTAATTGCCTCAGTTCCTGTGCTAGCCGGGATGAATGAGGAGATGAATGAGGAGATATATGAGGAGAGGTATAGGAAAGCTTACCAACAGGTGGCTTAGGGGATGGAGCTATCGTCAAAATTTTGGGGTTTTTGATCATGGGACAAACTCCGTGTTGCCTAGTCTCCTCAAACCAGGTGGGCTTCATTTCTCTACGAAGGGCAAAAGAACTGTAGTCCATAAGTTGGCACGGTTGGTTAGGAGGGCTTTAAACTAGGTTTGAAGGGGGAAGGGACAGCAACTGGGCTCTCCAGAGATAAGCCTAAGGGTGTAGAGCCTGAGTTGAGAATAAAATCAATGGCCCAGCTGAAGTGCATGTACACTAATGCACGCAGTATGGGAAACAAACACCCTCATGGGTGTCTGTTATAAAACCATCCAACCAGGATGATGAAGGAGATGAATTATTCTACAAGCAGCTGGCAGATGTCTCAAAATCTCCAGCCCTTGTTCTTGTGGGAGACTTTAACCTGCCAGATATCTGCTGGGAGCTTCATACTGCAGAGAAGAGGCAGTCAAGGAGGTTCCTGGAGTGTATAGAGGACAATTTCCTTCATCAACTGGTAAATGAGCCTACCAGGGGTAAGGCCCTGCTAGACCTGCTGTTTACAAACAGAGAGGGGCTGGTGGATGATGTAGTGGTTGGAGGCTGCCTGGGGCATAGTGCCCATGAAATAATAGAATTTTCAGTCCTCAGGGATGTAAGGAGAGCCATCATTAAAACCTCTACTCTGGACTTCCGGAGGGCAGGTTTTGGCCGATTCAAAAGACTAATTCAGAGCATACCCTGGGAAACAACCCTTAAAGGCAAGGGGGTCCAGGAGGATTGGACATGTTTCAAGAAGGAAATTTTGAGTGCACAGCAACAGGCTATACCAGTGTGACGAAAGGCCAGCCGGAGGGGGAGAAGGCCAGCTTGGTTAAATAGGGAGATTCTGCAAGAAATCAGGGATAAAAAGAAAGTTTACAGACTGGGGAAAAAAGGGTTGGCTACTTATGAAGAATTTACGAAGAGAGCTAGGTCATGAAGGAAAAAAATTAGGGAAAGAAAAGTGGAATTTGAGGTTAATTTGGCTAATTCAGTTAGGGATAACAAAAAGTCCTTCTATAAATACATTAACAAAAGGAGGGGCAAGGAAAACATCCATTTTCTGTTGGACTTGGAGGGAAATATAATTAACAAAGATGAGGAGAAGGCTGAGGTACTTAACACCTACTTTGCCTCAGTTTTTACCAGTGAGACAGGTGGTCCTCAAGACAACTGGCCTCTGAAGCTGGTAGACAGGGAGAGGGAGCCGAATACCCCTCCTGTATTCCAGGAGGATATAGTTACTGACTTACTGAGCCAGCTGGATCCTAACAAGTCTATGGGACCAGACGGGATCCATCCCACAATGATGAGGGAGCTGGCAGAAGAGCTTGCAAACTGCTCTCCATCATCTTCCAACAGTCCTGGCTCTCTGGGGAGGTCCCAGATGATTGAAGGTTGGCAAATGTCACCCCAATACACAAAAAGGGCTGCAAGCAGGACCCTGGCAACTACAGGCCTGTCAGCCTGACCTCCGTGCCTGGCAGGGTTACGGAACAGATCAGCCTGACTGCAATCACACAGCACCTTCAGGGTGGACAAGGCATTAGACCCAGCCAGCATGGGTTTAGGAGGGGCAGGTCCTGTCTGACCAACCTGATCTCTTTTTGTGATTAGGTGACCTACCTGGTGGATGAGGGTAAGGCTGTGGATGTGGTCTATCTGGACTTCAGCAAGGCCTTTGATACTGTCTCCCATAATATACTCCTGGAAAAGCTGGGAGCCCATGGCTTGGACAAGTGTACCCTCTCCTGGATTAGGAGCTGGCTGGAGGGTCGGGCCCAGAGAGTGCTGGTGAACAGAGCTGCATTCAGATGGTGGCCGGTCACCAGTGGTGTTCCCCAGGGATCAGTGTTGGGTCCAGTCCTGTTTAACATCTTTATTGATGATTTAGATGAGGGGATTGAGACCATCATCAGCAAATTTGCTGATGACACCAAGTTGGGAGACAGTGTCGACCTGCTGGAAGGCAGGAGGGCTCTGCAGAGGGATCTGGATAGACTTGAGAGATGGGCTGATTCCAATGGGATGAAGTTCTATGAGGCCAAGTGCTGGGTCCTGCACTTTGGCCATAACAACCCCATGCAGTGCTACAGGCTGGGCACAGAGTGGCTGGAAAGCAGCCAGGCAGAGAGGAACCTGGGGGTACTAATTGACAGGAAGCTCAGCATGAGCCAACAGTGTGCCCAGGTGGCCAAGAAGGCCAATGGGATCCTGGCCTGTATCAAAAATAGCGTGACCAGCAGGACCAGGGAAGTGATCCTTCCCCTGTACTCTGCATTGGTGAGCCCACACCTTGTGTACTGTGTTCAGTTCTGGGCCCCTCAGTTCAGAAAGGATATTGAGGTGCTGGAGTGGGTCCAGAGAAGAGCTACAAGTCTGGTGAAGGGACTAGAGCATAGGTCCTATGGGGAGAGGCTGAGGGAGCTGGGGTTGTTTAGCCTGGAGAAGAGGAGACTCAGAGGGGACCCCATCACTGTCTATAACTGCCTGAAGGGAACTTATAGCCAGGTGGGGGCTGGTCTCTTTTCCCAGGCACTCAGCAATAGGACAAGGGGCCATGGGCTTAAGCTCTGCCAGGGGAAATTTAAGCTGGATATCAGAAAAAAATTCTATACAGAGAGAGTAATCAGGCATTGGAATGGGCTGCGCAGAGAGGTGGTGGATTCACCATCCCTGGAGATTTTTAAACGCAGATTGGATGTGGCGCTGAGTGCCATGATCTAGTAAATGGACTGGATTTGGACCAAGGTTGGACTTGATGATCTCGGAGGTCTTTTCCAACTCAATCGATTCTATGATTCTATGATTCTATGATTCTATAATTCTATGAAATTTAAGAAAAGGAACTTTAATCAGACAATGGATACAAGAAGGATAACTGTTCTTAACTGATATATATATTGATATATATATATATATATATGTAGCTGTAGATATAACTATAAGCAGACCAGAGCAAAACCCCTTCGCCAACGCCACAGGAAAAAAAAACAACAACCCCTCACATCGGCAAGTTTCCTCCGGGAGAAGAGTTATACTTATGAGGCAGTATCAGTGTCACAGCCCGGCAGGGTGAGTTCCCAGTTGAATTCTGTCTCTCTCTCTGTGTCTCTCATCCCAAATGAAGAAGGAAAACTGGAAGTGGGGAACCACTGCATGTCCTGGAAAACAGCTGAAAACCTCTCTCTCCCAGGTCGCTGCCCCAGCCGGGGCAGGCAGGCCGTGACACTGCAGGTGGTGGTGAGACTGGAGCAGAGGCCGGGACCCCAGATGCAGGAACCAGGAGAACAGTTGTGGTGAGGAGAAAAGCAGCGGCTCAGCCAGAAGCCACAGCAGTAGCCAGCAGCAGGAGCAGGAGAAAAAAATGTCCCCAAAAACAAAAGAGACAACCTGCCCCCACCTAAGCGATCAGCAGTTAACTACTTCTTTTTCTTAACTACTGGCATGGGCAGTTAGTGGCAGGGGAGAGAATTTACATATTAATTCCAAACTACAACATTATCCACCCCTAAATTCTCTTCCATGTCAATACTCTACATCAAACTTAAATTTTCTTTCAAATATTTAAATGTTTATAAATACAGTAATATGAGTTGTTTGCCCAGAGAAAAGTTCCCCTTGAGGTATACATCATGTCTCTCCATCTTCCTGCATCACCCACCAGGTGGAACCAGATCCTTGAGCAAAGACAATCCCACAAATGGGTTTGCCTTTGCCTGAGGCAGGGTTAATCCAGGCTGTTTTCCCTTGCATACCTCTCAGGTGTATTACAGGGACTTTATCTTCATCTACAGTGTGAAGGGGTTCTGATTGGGCAGGACCGGCTCGATTGACAGAGCCTCTAGTGTTGACTAGCCATGTAGCCTTTGCTAAGTGTTGATCCCAGTGTTTGAAAGTCCCTCCACCCAATGCCTTCAAAGTGGTTTTCAACAGTCCATTACACCGTTCAACTTTCCCGGCAGCTGGTGCATGGTAGGGGATGTGATACACCCACTCAATGCCGTGCTCTCTCGCCCAGTAGCAACTAAGCTGTTCTTGAAATGAGTTCCATTATCTGACTCAATTCGCTCTGGAGTGCCATGTCACCACAGGACTTGTTTTTCCAGGCCTAGGATGGTGTTCCGGGCAGTGGCGTGAGGCACTGGGTGTGTCTCCAGCCACCCTGTGGTAGCTTCCACCATGGTGAGCACATAGCGTTTGCCTTGGCGGGTCTGTGGCAATGTGATGTAGTCAACCTGCCAGGTCTCCCCATACTTATACTTATCCCAGCATCCACCGTACCACAGGGGCTTCACTCTCTTAACCTGCTTAATGGCAGCACATGTCTCACAGTCATGGATAACCTGAGAGATAATGTCCATGGTTAAATCCACCCCTTGGTCTCGTGCCGATTTATAAGTGGCATCTCTGCCCTGATGGCCCGAGGCATCATGGGCCCATCGAGCCAGGAACAGCTTTCCCTTTTGCTGCCAGTCCAGATCTGTCTGTGATACTTTCACTTGTGTAGCTCGGTCTGCCTGTTGGTTGTGGTGATGTTCCTCATTGGCTCGATTTTTGGGCACGTGTGTGTCTACGTGGCGGACTCTCACAATCAGCTTCTCTACTTGGGTGGCGATGTCTTCCCATATATCGGCAGCCCAGATGGGTTTCCCTCTGCATTTCCAATTGGCTTTCTTCCATCAGTCTAACCATCCCGAGAGAGCATTGGCCATCATTCATGAGTCAGTGTAGAGGTAAAGCTTTGTCCATTTCTCTCGTTCAGCAATGTCCAGGGCCAACTGCACGGCTTTGATCTCTCCAAACTGACTCGACCCACCTTCTCCTTCAATAGCTTCTGCAACTTGTCGGGTGGGACTCCATACAGCTACTTTCCATTTGAGGTTAGTCCCTACAATGCGACAGGAGTCATCAGTGGAAAGGGTGTAGTGTAGGAGCTTCTTCCGCACATGTTCTTCTGTTCTTTATCTCTAGAGCAGAATTTTCACCTTCAGGCCAGTTCATGATGATTTCCATGATCCCAGGGCAATTTGGTTTTCCCATACGGGCGTGCTGCATAATCAGGGCAATCCACTTGCTCCAGGTAGCATCAGTGGCATGATGTGTGGAGGCAGCCTGTCCTGTCAACACCCACTTCAGCACTGGTAGTTGGGGTGCGAGAAAGAGCTGTGCTTCCGTGCCAATCACCTCTGAGGCGGCTTGAACTCCTTCATAGGCAGCTAGGATCTCTTTCTCTGTTGGGATATAGTTGGCTTCGGATCCTCTGGAGCCGAGGCTCCAGAGTCCAAGTGGTCGGCCTCTAGTCTCACCAGGCACCTTCTGCCAAAGGCTCCAAGACAGGCCATTATTCCCAGCATAGGAGTAGAGCATGTTCTGTATGTCTGGTCCTGTCCTGACTGGTCCAAGGGCTACAACCTGAGCAATCTCATGCTTGATCTGGTCAAAGGCTTGTTGCTGTTCAGGGCCCCAGTGGAAATCATTCTTCTTACGGGTTACTGAGTAGAGAGGGCTTACAATCTGACTGTATGCTGGGATATGCATCCTCCAGAACCCTATGGCACTCAGGAAGGCTTGTGTTTCCTTTTTGCTGGTAGGTGGAGACATTGCTGTGATCTTATTGATGACTTCTGTTGGACTCTGATGGCGTCCATCCTGCCACTTCACTCCCAGGAACTGGATCTCTTGGGCTGGTCCCTTAACCTTTACTCCATTTGATGGCAAAGCCAGCTCCCAAAAGGATCTGGATGATTTTCTTTCCTTTCTGAAAAACCTCTTCTGCTGTGTCCCCCCACACAATGATGTCATCAATGTATTGCAGGTGTTCTGGAGCCTCATCCTTCTCCAGTGCAGTCTGGATCAGTCCATGACAGATGGTGGGACTGTGTTTCCACCCCTGGGGTAGTCGGTTCCAGGTGTACTGCACGCCCCTCCATGTAAAAGCAAACTGTGGCCTGCACTCTGGTGCCAGAGGAATGGAGAAGAACGCATTGGCAATGTCAATAGTGGCATACCACTTTGCTGCTTTGGACTCCAGCTCATACTGGAGCTCCAGCATGTCCGGCACAGTGGCACACAGCGGTGAGGTAACTTCATTCAAGCCACGATAGTCCACAGTCAATCTCCATTCTCCATCAGACTTACGCACAGGCTAGATGGGGCTGTTGAAGGCTGAGTGGGTTTTGCTGACCACCCCTTGGCTCTCCAGTTCACGGATCATCTTATGGATGGGAGTCACAGCATTGCGGTTCTTTCCATATTGCCGACAGTGCACTGTTGTGGTGGCGATTGGCACCTGCTGTTCCTAAACTTTCAACAGTCCGACAGCAGAAGGACTTTCTGAGAGACCTGGCAATGAGTTCAATTGTTCAATCCCTTCTGTCTCTACAGTGGCTATTCCAAAAGCCCATTTATGTCCCTTTGGGTCCTTAAAATATCCATTCCTGAGACAGTCAATGTCCAGGATACATGGGGCGGCTGGACCAGTCACAATGCGGTGTTTCTGCCAATCTCTCCTGGTCAAGCTCACTTCAGCTTCTAGCACAGTCAACTCCTGAGATCCCTCTGTCATCCCAGAAATAGAAATAGTTTCTGAGCCCACATGTCCTGATGTCATTAATGTGCACTGAGCGCCGGTATCAACCAAAGCCTTATACCTTTGTGGGTCTGATGTGCCAGGCCATCGAATCCACACAGTCCAATAGACACAGTTGTTCCGTGCCTCTACCTGGCTAGAGGCAAGGGCCCCCTAGAACTGGTCTTGGTCATAGCAGTCAGAACCTTTTCTCGATGAGTACACCTGGGAGGTGCCTTCCAGTGGGTCAGATTCTTGCCCATGGGAAACTGACCTTCTTCCATTCTCCTTCAGTTCTTTTACTCAGGCTGCAAGGGCACGGGTGGGTTTTCCATCCCACCGTCCCATGTCTTCTCCATGTTTGGCCAGGAAGTACCACATCTCAGTTCGTGAGGTCTGTCCGCTTCCTTGGGTTGGGGGGCGTCTGGCTCTGACTTCAGAGGTTCTCATTCGAACTGGTGCCACGTGGAGACTTTCCCTAATTTCCTCTCTAATCGCTTTTACCTCTGCAGGCAGCATCTTGAGACTCTCAACCAATGTCTCTACAGCAGAAATACAGGCCCGCAGTGGGCTGTGGGTCATGCCTTCATATATCCGCAGCTTATTTGCTACAGTGCCCACTGTTTCTTGGTTCTTTTCCCTATATGCATGGATGCCAAGAAATCGGTGTATTCAGCTGGCCCCGTGTGTGAAAGGTTCCACCCCATATGTGGTGTACATCTGACCTTGTCAGGGTCTATATTGGTTTGCCCACCCCTTCCAAAAAGCACTTCCATCATTGCCATCTCCCTCAGACATAAAATTTCTTCTTCCATCATCTTCCAAGTCTTCTTAATGTGATGTTCCTGCAGGATTTCTCTATAAACTAACTTCTCTCTTACACTCATTAGAAGTTGTGCCTAGAGTGAAAGGGGCTTTGATTCCCTCACAAACACCTGTTCAATAGCCACATCCTGGGCCAGAGCCCCCCAAAACCTGGCTTTAGCACCATCCAGTTGTAGGGTTTCACCCATAAAGGTCCCAAACTCAGATCAACCAAGTCAGGATGGGCTCGCCCGGGTGTCAAGCAATGTCTTTCCGCAAACCACAGGGGTTATCAAATGACAGTGACTCAGTGATGATCTCTGGCTCTAGGTCTGCTTGCTGGGAAGGTGCAGCAGCCCCCTCATCATCTGCTGGATGGGCTGATTTGGTCTTATATTTCCTTTTCTGGATAGGGGCAACTTCCATAGGCTTGGACTGTCCTCCTGGTTTAGCCTCGTCCCGCGTCACTGTGACATCAGAGGTTTTACCCTCTTCCCCTTTTTTAGCCTCGTCCTGCATCACTGTGATGTCAGGGGTTTTACCCTCTTTTCCTTTTTTAGCCCTGTCCTGCGTCACTGTGACATCAGGGGTTTTACCCTCTTCCCCTTTTTTAGCCCTGTCCTGCGTCACTGTGACATCAGGGGTTTTATTCTCTTCCTTTTTCCCTGTCACTGCGATGTCAGGGGTTTTACTCTCTTCCTTTTTCCCCCTCACTATGACGTCGCGGGTTTGACACTCTTCCTCTCCCCCCTGCACTGGACTGGACTTCTGAATGCATTCTCGAAAAACCCTGGCCCTGGCCCTATCTTCAAACATGAGGTATACCATTATGATACAACTTTAAATAGCAACCATAAAGAGCAAGCTATCTCTGGCATCTAGGGAGAATTTAAACATCCCAAAAGCCATGGTAGCAGACTTGAAGGGGGAATGGACGAAGGGTTGGGAGAAAACACTCCCCTTTGTTCCTTCCCAAGGGTCAGTACTATTATCATTAAATCCCCAGAGGTAGAAGCTTAGGTTACGGCAGGAAAACAGCCTTGACAACACCATCCAAATGACACCCACAGGCATGGAATTCATAGCACCATAAATCCAAAGTAAGAACTCAATAATAATTGCGGCTATTTGAGTTTTACTCATTGATTTGTTGATAAGACTTAAACTTTCCGCTCCTTTTGGCAAAATTTGTACCAACAAAAAGCCAATATATTATACAGGATGGTCCTGATGGACCCTAAACTCAATACACACATGGTGGCACAAAACCAGTTATCCTTCTTTGTTCACAAGCCCCACGTTGGGCGCCAAAAATATGTCTAGGTTTGAGGGGCAAAAACCAAAATGTTTACCCACAAGTGGAGGAGGGGGGTTTCCTCCACAATAATCACACCACTCTTTATCAAATTTAAGAAAAAGAACTTTAATCAGACAATGGATACAAAACGGATAACTGTTCTTAACTGATCTATCTATCTATCTATCTATCTATCTATCTATCTATCTATCTATC
>JAJPCS010000016.1:5530667-5584723 GCA_021164005.1 Willisornis vidua nigrigula | reverse complement strand
ATCTATCTATCTATCTATCTATCTATCTATCTATCTATCTATCTATCTATCTATCTATCTCTGTAGGTACAGATATAACTATAAACAGACCAGAGCAAAACTCCTTCCCTAACGCCACAGGAAAAAAAACAACAACAACCCCCACAACAACACCCCCCACACTGGCAAGCTTCCTCCGGGAGAAGAGTTATACTTATGAGACAGTATCAGTGTCACAGCCCGGCAGGGTGGTTCCCAGTTGAATTCTGTCTCTCTCTCTGTGTCTCTCATCCCAAATGAAGAAGGAAAACTGGAAGTGGGGAACCACTGCGTGTTCTGGAAAACAGCTGAAAACCTCTCTCTCCCAGGTCGCTGCCCCAGCCGGGGCAGGCAGGCCGTGACACTGCAGGTGGTGGTGAGACTGGAGCAGAGGCCGGGACCCCAGATGCAGGAACCAGGAGAACAGTTGTGGTGAGGAGAAAAGCAGCGGCTCAGCCAGAAGCCACAGCAGTAGCCAGCAGCAGGAGCAGGAGAAAAAAAGGACAGCTTCCCTCCTCGGCAGCACACACACCGCTCCTGCGTTCCGCCAAGCTAAGAATGAAAAAAATGTCCCCAAAAACAAAAGAGACAACCTGCCCCCACCTAAGCGATCAGCAGTTAACTACTTCTTTTTCTTAACTACTGGCATGGGCAGTTAGTGGCAGGGGAGAGAATTTACATAATAATTCCAAACTACAGCACTGTTGCATGTGGTACCGAATATGTCTCTAAACACTCGGTGGTTGCTTCAGCCATGGTAAGCACGTAGTGTTTACCTTGGCAAGTCTGTGGCAATGTGATGTAGTCAACCTGCTAGGCTTCTCCGTATTTATACTTATCCCAGCTTCCACCATACCAGAGGGGCTTCAACCTTTTTGCCTGCTTAATGGCAGCACAGGTTTCACAATCGCAGATAACCCATAACACCTGGGAAATAGTGTCCATGGTTAAATCCACCTCTCTGTCTCGTGCCCATTTATAGGTTGCATCTCGGCCTTGATGGCCTGAAGCATCATGGGCCCATCGAACTAGGAACAATTCTCCCTTTTGCTGCCAATCGAGGTCTACTTGTGACACCTTGATCTGTGCAGCTCGGTCTGCCTGTCTGTTATTATCATGTTCCTCATTAGCTCGACCTTTGGGCACATGGGCATACACATAGCAGCCTCTCACATTCAGTTTCTTTACTCTGGCAGCAATGTCTTGCCACAGATCAGCAGCCCAGATGGGTTTCCCTCTACGCCTCCTATTCATTTTCTTCCACCGGTCTAGCCATCCCCAGAGAGCATTTGCTATCATCCATGAGTCAGTGTATAAGTAGAGCCTTGGCCATCCTTCTCTTTCTGCAATGTCTAGGGCCAATTGGATGGCTTTGAGTTCTGCAAATTGACTCGATTCGCCTTTCCCCTCGGTGGCTTCTGTCACTCGTCGGGTGGGACTCCACACAGCTGCTTTCCACTTCCGGCTCTTCCCTACAATATGGCATGAATCATCAGTGAAAAGGGCGTAGCACGTCTCTTCATCTGGCAGCTGATTATATGCTGGAGCTTCTTCAGCTCAACTCATTGACTCTTTCTCTTCTTCATCTGCCAGGCTGAAGTTCCCACCTTCAGGCCAATTGGTTATGATTTCTAAAATTCCGGGGCAATTCGAACTCCCAATTCGAACACGTTGTGTAATCAAAGCCATCCACTTGCTCCACGTGGCATCGGTGGCATGATGCGTAGAGGGCACTTTTCCTTTAAACATCCAGCTTAGCACCGGTAATCTAGGTGCCAGGAAGAGCTGTGCTTTGGTACCAATTACCTCTGAGGCTGACCATATGCCTTCATATGCCGCTAAAATCTCCTTCTCCATAGGGGTGTAATTGGCCTCAGAGCCTTTGTAGCTTCGGCTCCAGAAACCAAGTGGTTGCCCTCGTGTCTCACCAGGCACCTTCTGCCAAAGGCTCCAGCTTCTTTATCCCCAGCTGTAAAGTACATTTTTTACATCTGGTCCCGTTCTGACAGGTTCAAGAGCCACGGCATGTGCAATTTTTGCTTGATCTGCTTGAAAGCCTGTTGTTGTTCAGGACCCCATTGGAAAGTGTTCTTTTTATGGGTCACAAAATAGAGAGGGCTCACAATCTGGCTGTACTCGGGAATGTGCATTTGCCAGAAGCCTAGGGCTCCCAGGAAAGCATGAGTCTCTTTCTTGTTAGTCGGTGGAGCCATTGCTACAATCTTATTGATGATGTTGGTTGGAATCTGGTGACGTCCATCTTGCCATTTTGCCCCTAGGAACTGAATCTCTCTGGCAGGTCCCTTGACCTTGCTCTTTTTGATGGCAAAACCAGCTTTGAGGAGAATCTGAATAATCTTCTGTCCTTTTTTGAAAATTCCTTCTGCTGTGTCTCCCTATACAATGACATCATCAATATACTGGATATGTTCTGGGGCCTCACCCTTCTCCCCCTGGACTGGATCAGCCCATGACAAATGGTAGGGCTGTGTTTCCATCCCTGGGGCAGTCGGTTCCAAGTGTACTGCACGCCCCTCCAGGTGAAAGCAAACTGCGGCCTGTGCACTGCTGCCAAGAGAATGGAGAAGAACGCATTGGCAATTTCAATAGTGGTGTACCACTTTGCTGCTTTGGACTCCAGCTCATACTGGAGCTCCAACATATCTGGCACAGCAGCACTCAACAGTGGTGTAACGTCATTCAAGCCACGATAGTACACAGTCAGTCTACATTCTCTATCTGATTTACGTACAGGCCAGATAGGGCTATTGAAGGGTGAGTGTGTTCTGCTGACCACCCCTTGACTCTCCAGCTTCCTGATCATCTTATGGATGGGGATCACAGCATCTCGGTTCGTACGATACTGTCGCCTATGTCCAGTTGCAGTGGCCATCGGTACTTCTTGATCTTTGACTCGGAGTAATCCCACAGCAGAAGGGTCTTCTGAGAGGCCAGGAAGGGTAGACAACTGTTTGGACTTCTCTTCAATCACTGTGGCTACACCAAAAGCCCACTGGTACCCCTTTGGGTCCTTGAAGTGTCCTCTTTTTAAGTGGTCCATGCCAAGAATGCAAGGGGCTTCTGGCCCTGCCACAATGGAGTGCTTTTCCCATTGGTCTCCTGTCAAGCTCATGTCGACCTCTACCACTGATAGATCTTGAGACCCTGCGGTTACTCCAGAAATAGAAACAGTCTCTGTACTCTCATATTCTGATGGCATTAATGTACATTGGGCACCAGTATCTACCAAAGCTTGGTATCTCTGAAGATCTGATGTGCCAGGCCATCGGACCCAGACAGCCCAATAAACCCGATTATCATCCTGGTCCCTCTCCTCCTCCTGGCAGGAGGCAGGGTTCCTCTATTGTTGCTCCTGGTCGGAGTATTCTCCATCTGACTTGAGAGATGTTCTGTCAGAGGCTCCTCCATCAGAGTCAAGGGAGTTGCTTCTTTTGTGTCTCAGAGATCGATGTTTCTTTTCCGGGGTCTTTGCCTCAACTATGTGGACAGCTTTCTTACCCACAACAAACTACGTTCACTCTGTGTCTTACCCTTGGGGCTCCCAGTCTTCCCACGTGCGGCATGAGGTGACCGAGAACGAGAACGGGAACAAGAATGAGAACTAGAACGAGACCCTTCTTTGTGACCCTTAGAATCGTTGACTCTAGGGTCTTCTTCATACACAGAGTGTTCAGTATTTCTCTCTACCCCTTCCCCACTGTAGATAGGACGATACCAGAGTTTGGAGGGGTCTCCCATGGTTTCCGATATTCTTCGTATTCACTGACACATTTTATCCACTTTTACCTCGTTCGCACTCAGAGTATATCCGGATATCATACCAAACATGTAGGGTGTAGGGGCACCTTTCATTACCTTATCCCACATTGGCCGTGTGCATATAACCTTCTCTGGGACGAAGATGTCATGATGATCTGGATCGGAATATATGATCTCCAGCATGGGCAATTCCTGCAGATACTGGATGCCTTCTTCTGCGGTGTTCCACTCTCTTGGAGCACTCATCAGATGCTCCTTCAGTGGGTATCTTGCCCTCACGGCATGGAGGATTCGGATCCAGAGACTGCATACCATCTCCTCCCTTCCTATTTCCTGTTCTATTTCACGATCTCAGGTGAGAGATCCCAATTGCTGTGCTTTGTGACCCTCCAGCACATGACTTCTAGTCCCACTGTCCCAACATCACACCAGCCAGGTGAGGATTTGTTCATCGGGCAACTGACTGTAATCCCCTCATATATCCCAAATCTCCTTTGGGGTCAGTGATCGTGTAATTTCACTTTCCCTCATTATTTCCTGTCCATCTCTCCCACGTATAATTCTCTCCACCTGTGTTTTCACTCTTCCACTCTTCCGTGGGACGTCTCTCACCTCCTTTCTGGCCCTCTCACTCAAAGGTGGGGACTGTTCGCGCCGTGAGGACGAGCTTCTATGCTGTTCACTCCGGGGGAGTGGGCTCCTAAGTCGTCCATGCTGCAGAGAGGAACTTCTACCTCGTTCAAGCTGTGGTGAGAGACTCCTAGCTCGTTCACATCGTGGAGGGAGTGAATAGTCTTTAAGATGCTGGGACAAGGACCTTCCCCAATCATCTATTCCCTCAAATGTGGGTCTAGCATGGAGAGATGGACTCACACCTCCAAGGGAGGGTTGCGTCTGGAGAGGTAGAGATGGTTCTTCCTTGGGATGATGGCTACGTGCTGACCTCCGCTTTTCCTCTTCTGGGAACTTGCGTATGTATTCAGAGTACCACTCATCGAGTGTTATCCTATCCTGGGTCGCTTGCTCCATCTCCTTTCTTTCTCTTGACATCCCTCTGCTCTCTTTTAGACGCGCCCCCAGTCTCATTGGGTGTGCCCCGTCTCCTGTGACCACCTCTTCCTCTCTGGTGGATGCTTCTTCCTCTACTGTGACTACTCTTTCTTCCCTTGCCGTTACTCCTTCCTCTCTCGCAGCTGCTCCTTCATCTGCTTCTTCTTCCTCTTCTTCTTCTTCATGTTCCAATTGTGGGGGTGACTCTGTAAGTTTTATAGTCTCCTTCATCCACGCCTTTTTCGTCTTTACACGGGCAATGGTGATCCTCGGTGTTGTGGCTTGAGTTTGAGTTTCCACAGAGCAAACAAGAGCTGTGTTGGTTTCGGGTTGAGTCTGAGTCTCAGAAACAACATTGGCCTCATGCTGTGTTTGGACTCCATCTCCTGTGGATGGGACAGAGACATCATGGGTTCTGGACGGTATAGTTTCATTTCCAGTTTTGGCCTCAACCCTTTGGGAGTGGTCCACGGCCAATCGATAAGCACTAGCCAGGCCCCAACACAAAGCAGTGACTCGCATATATGGGTCCTCATAGGAAAAACACCCTTCTAATAAAGGGTGGGCCAGCTCACCAGAATAACACACTTGTTCTGGCGTGAACTCCCAATCAATGGGAAGTGCCAAACGCCTTAGTGCTTTACCAAAATCCAACCAGGCCCCATCCCACCCAGGGACTAGCCTGTCCGAAGCTCTTTCCAAAGTTCCAGCAAGTCCCCTCAAGGCATGGCCTTTCTTAGATCTAAAACAGGAGAAGCAACAAAACACCAACATTCCTCTGGTTCTAAACAACAGTTTCATTACATCCATAAATACTAATGCTGTCACAACACAATTTAGCTAATAACTGGAACTGATTGTAACAATAGGAATCCCCTTTAACAGGGCGTTAATGTCTCATTTTAACAGGCCTTTAAGGTCACAGTGTAACAGGCCTTTAATGTCACCATTTAGTAGAGATTCACACATGTGACATTCAACTTCTGGACCTGGACGCTTCCTTATTGGTATTCCCAAAACAGGAACCAGTATTGCCAGCATTAGTATGTAAAAGGGTAAAAAGACTCTTAAGAGGAGGCCTTTCACTGTAAGGGCCCGTGGTGCTATGCCAACTTCGAGGTCACGGTTAGAGTGACCTCCTCTGGTACCTCTCAGATAATTGCTCAAATAGGTGGCCACCACTCTGTGCATTATTTACTTTGTCCTGACTACTCTGTTCCCAAACAAAAACCCTTGTTTATATCAACAAAGTACTCTTGGCTGCCTTCCCGGTGATTGTCACTAGTGGGGTTCCTCATGGCTCCCTCTTAGATTTTTGTGCTCTTCAGCATCTTCATAAATGACTTGAATGCAGGACTGGAAGGGATACTCAGTAAGTTTGCAGATGACACAAAACTGGGACAAGCTGTTGACCCCCTTGAAGGCAGGGAGGTGTGGCAGAGAGACCTGGGCAAATTAGAGGACTGAGAGATCACCAACCATTTGAAGTTCAACAAGGGAAGTGCCGGATTCTATACCTAGGATGGGGCAACCCTGAATGTATGTACAGACTGGGGAATGAGAGGCACGAGTGGCCTGAAGTTGTGTCAGGGGAGGTTTAGGTTGGACATTAGAAAAAGGTTCTTCACCCAGAGGGTGGTTAGGCACTGGAACAGGCTCCCCAGGGAAATGGTTGCAGCACCAAGCCTGGCAGAGTTCAAGAAGCATTTGGATGATACTCTCAGGCAGATGGTGTGACTTTTGGGGATGGTCCTGTGCAGGGCCAGGAACTGGACTCGATGATCCTTGTCAGTCCCTTCCAGTTTGACATAGTCTGTGATTTTGTGATCTACAGTGTCAAAATATATAAAACTTAAGAAAAGAGGGAAAAAAGATTACTTTTTTTGAATGCATGAAAATATCAATCCATAACAAAAATATTATTTTCTAGTCCACCCAAGTTATTTTAAATTATTTTGGTTTACAGCTGAGCTATCATGTTCTTTATGCCTTCAGATATTTTGGGGTGAAATTTTTATGAACATTATTTTTTACCCTTTGGGTTTACTCCTTCAAAAAACTTCCTAAGTAATGGAACAATGTTCTTTCTGTGAGATTATGTATTATAAAAATGCCATAGAATGAATAAAAATAACACTGAACATAGCTATCACTGATGAAGAGTACCTGAATATTAAAAATAGAAAAATTCATAATAAATGTAAATTTCACATGAAATTTAACCAGGCAGTAGCTTTGGAACATCAACACTGAGCCCCTCTCCTCAAGCCCTTCTCAGTTTTTTAACCTAAAGATTACTGTCATCTGACTCAGGCACACATTTTATAGGTTGTGAGAGAAAAAAATCACATACCTGTTCCAAGTTACAGAAAAAGAACTGCTTGTTTTAATAGAAGAGAGGGAGATATACGATTCTTTAGCTGCTAAGATTTTGCTCCCCAAAAGCTCAAAACATGAAGTGTGATACACACACAGTTTGCCCAAAAGCAACTAATTAAACAAGGACATAAATTCCTTTCTTCCAAATTTTCCGCCAAGTGACTTGTAGAATTGTATGCTCTTTGTTCATAAATATCTGTAATTTTTCTTACTATTTTTTGAAAAAAAAATCATTTAGAATCTGCATAAAACCCTAACTATTTCATCCAAGACTTTGGAGCTTTTACACACAAAGTATCTAAGTCAATGCATCATTGTCAAAACACAAAAATTCTCCAGGGTACATGAGCTAGTGATTCACACCATTCTTCTTCCTCAAAAAGCATCACCTCCTCTAGTGCATTTTCCTATTCTATAGCTTTTAAAAGGAACACAGTCTTCCACCATGCTCTGCTCAAAACCCTAAAAATAATAGAAAAAATATTTCAAAGCACAAAAATATATTTTGAAGTCCATGATAGAAAACTCCATGGGAGTATTTACACACCATATTATCCTTCTACCATGGGTAATTCAGGCTCAGCACCTCAGCTGACCACAGAGACATAGAAAGAGAAAACAATGCCATATGTTTCAATTGGAAAATCATCTTTATGCTACACCTGGCCATCAGGAATTCATCAGAGAACCTAGCAGAATACTGGATCCATGCTCCAGCCAAGATACATATCTAATACATTAATTATTCTATCCCTATTAAAAAGCAACAGGCTCTTACCATTGCAAGGAAATACAAAAAAGTAGCTTGAAGGGGAGAGGAAAACTTTTAAGCTGTTGTCAAGAATCTCAGCTTTCAGCAGAGAAGAAAAATGGGTTTAGACTTGGAGAAACCTTCTCTAAAGAAACCAAACTTACCTGTGTTGCAAAAGTGCTTTCTAGTCCCCTAAGTCCTTGAAGTGTTTATCTTCACAATAGGCTGCCCTGTGAATCTTTGAAAAAATCAACTGTTTATTCAGGACATGAAAGAAAGTAAAAAAATAATTTATATCAAAGCATTAGGCTTGAGAAAGTTTACAAGAAAATGACACAGAGGGTTAGGCAAGCAGGGAGAGGATGTTATCAACATGAAGTGAGATTGGAAGGGAACTCACAAAATAAGCCATTATTTTCAGTTCAGAAGTTTTGGAAAAATTGTCTAGGAAAGCTGAGCTCTATTTGTGCACATACATAATATGCCAACATACATGTGGAAGATGCTGTGTGCTGCCTGACGATTCCAAGTCACTGGGGAAGCTTCTCCCCAAACTGATGACCAACCCATACAGTAATAATTACTAAAATTTTGACCACATTTTAAACAAATACATATATTGAAGACAGTCTAATGAAGTGCAGTGAAGTGAGACTTGTTGCAAACTCTGGACAGAGAGTAGGAATTAGCGCTCAGCCTACAGAAGGGCCAAGGGTAGACTTCCCAGACAGCATTAGGCCCCTGCTTTGTTTGGCCAAACTGGGGTAAGCCCCTTTCGGAGCATTTTGGTCTTTGCCTCAAAGGCCAAGTGTTAAAGGTTGAATAAAAAAAAAAAAAAAGGTGGGGGAGGGGTCATTCAGGGAATTTTTCTCCCTCTGCCAACACAAAGCTTTTGGGAACTGCAGAGCCAGGACCAAGAACAGAAGGTGTGGTTGATAACTCTAGATTCCAACTTCATGGCGGGGGGGGGGGGTCATGTGAGTCATAAAAGGCTGGCACCTCTTCCTGCCTTTTGTCTCTACCTTGCTGGAAAAAAGACTGGGGAACTGACCTCACAGTCAGAGAGGTGAAACACTGCAATCTGTGTCCCTAAATATAATTGCACCAGGAAGGGACTAAACTTGTTTTTGAGGTTGTTTTGGTACGGCATGGGTGGTTTGCTCTGGCCTGTTTATAGTTATATATCTTTATCTATAGTAGTTAAGAACTGTTATTCTTTTTCTATACATTTTCTAACTAAAGTTCTTTTAAATTTAATAAGGAGTGAAGTGATTATCGAGGAGGAGTCCCCTCCTCTAGTCTTGATAGACACTTTGGTTTCCTTTTAACAGGACCAAGGTAAAACCTTTAGGCAACAGCTGGGGGTTTGTGCAGTATATGATATGATGTGAACTAGCATAGTTTCAAAGTGGGAGAACCCCACTAAGGTTTTGAACAGGAAACGGTAGTACATTTTGAATTCCAGTCACTGCAGTGATTCAAACAAACCACTTGAGGAAAGGGTTGCCAGTCTGTCCTTAGTTTACTGTGACTGACTTCACTGTGAAACATATCTTATATTTAGTGTGATAACTGATAACTTTTCTTCTGATGAAATAATTTATTTTCTAGCATTCATACTTTTACAATTCTTTATGCCTGCAAAAAATTACTGATGGGGTTTTTCTTCATCCGATAATACTGATGAAAGATCTTTCCCTCTGTGACCCTATTATGATCCAATTATTATAATTATTAGAGAGCTATCTCTGCCCAAATTAAGGTGAAAATGAATGAATATGGTTATATGCCAAAGTCAACAGTATGGATATTTATTTAACAGTAACTGTGAGGTAGACATAGAAAGAGATAGAAAAAAGAAAGAGGGAGGAGAGAAAGAAAGTGACAGAGAGACAGATTAAGTAGAAAAATATCACCACTTTGTGGATTCCAACAGCATCCCATTGGTCCTCTTCTTCTGGTCCTCTTGGTGGTGAGGGTCCCAGTCTTGTCAAAAGGATGATTGGAGTCTTGTCAATCTGATGGTTGCAATCTGGATCTGTTGGGTGGTGGGGGAAGCCCAGGAAACACCAAACTTCTGTTAATTATATACTCCCAGCTTGAGGTGGGAATGCCCAGGTACCTCCCCTGCTGTGGGGAGTTTTACCCTGGGTGATGTAATACTTTGGTTCATGGGACACTTCAGGAGTCTTTGATGGTCTAAGACATTACATCTGCCTCTTATGTCAGCACATTTGAGTCAACGATGGCCCTTTATGGCCCATCAGAAGGTGTAAATATCTACAGGCTGCATGTGAATGTCATCTTGGTACTTCTTTGGAGGGGAGTTTTCATAGCTGAGCCACTTGTATAAGGATTTTGGCATGATAAAAAGCACTATCCCATCCAGGATTTTCATCTTACTAGCCTTTTTCCTTATCTTGTTCAGCACCCATCTTACAAGCCTCCGGTGATGGGTGTGCACCTGCCCTGCACCTGGGCTGTTACTGCAAGTGGTCAGTTGTTTCAGTTATTAACCATTAACAGTCCAGTCTTTCACAGACCCTCAGAGACTTTTAGTCTCTACTGTCAGCTCTTTTTCCTACCATGCTTTTTTTCTTTATTCATACTTGGAGTCACTAAAAATGGTGCAGTGTTTACAATAATGTGCCAAAGTATTTCAAGTCCATCTGATGAAATGTTCTTAATAATTAATAATAATATAATAAATAATTTATGTTTCTGCAGAAGAATTTATCACACTGTCTTTCCTGAATCTCTTCTCTTTTGAGATACTGTTTGTCACACAAAAACACCACTCAATTGGAAAACATGTTTCTGCCAGTCAGACCTTAGGAGGTATGAGTGCTCCCTGCTGTCAGGATTGCTTTTGTTGGGTAAATTCTGCACAACTGCAAAATTTCCTAAGAAATATTTCTTGAAGTTAAAAACCCTAACAAAGATTGAAGTTCATTAACACATGGGGATAAAATGGTCTTCTCACTGTGGATGGGGGAGGGGGGGGGGTATGCAGAGGATATAAACAGAGCATCAGCATCAGTTGTCATTTATACTATTTTGAAAACACTGCAGTTAAAGAAGATGTCATGACCTTCCATCAAGAACTCAAGACTGACCCCCCATTTTGTGTTACATGGAGAAGGGGTTTATAGTAATAAAGTTTTCAACCGTTATTTAAATAAAAAAGTCTAGACCACCTCTTCAAAAGCAGCATATTCACTATCTAACACTCCTTTCTGAAAGACACAGAGACTGGTTGTGGCTCTTTGCATCTGATAACAAGGCAATCAAGGGTTTTGTTTGGGGTTTTATATTAAACACAGACTATAAAAAAGGGTCCATGGTCAAGCAATATTTTTTTCTTTCCACACTCTTAATATTTTTTATCAGTCCCTGGTACTTCCACAACAGTGACTGCTTTAACTCTGCCCCATGTGCTCTTGCAAGCACAATGTAGATTCCAATTAAGTCAGCAGCAGCTGCTTAACTGACAGCAGCGCTTCAGCCAATTACTCCACCGTGAAAAGGGACAGAAAATTCCCATGGCTGTTCAGCTAAAGCAAAAATACCAAAATTCTCTCACCAGTCCTCATTGGCTGAATGAGATTCAGTAAAATAAGACTTTACTTCAAATCACTGTTTTTTTAAAGCTGTTATTTGGAATTCAGTTGTTATTGTTACTATTCTCCAAAGACCATGATTACTTTAAAAGAATGCTTGCTATTTCACCTTCATTTTTGTAAGCTCATATTCTTCAATCTCCATTTGTCTCTGAGGTCTCTCTTTCCTATTGTGTGAAAAATCAATAGTGGTCTGTGTTTTGTCAGGACACACAGTGGCAATTTTCCCCCCAAAAAGTTATAGTAAATTGGGTATTCCTGCCTTCCCTACAGAAGGAATTACAAAATGTATGGCGAAATTCCACTGCAATCTCCAGACTTGGTATTTTAAGGTTGAAGGTCTTTCTTGGGTGTTAGTCTGAACTAACACCTGAAGAAATTTTTTCCATTTTTTTCTCATACTAAGTAACCTTGTCTGACTCTTCCCTGTGAGAACCTCCTTTCATTTAGCAGCATGCTCACAGGAACTTAACCAGCTCTGTAAAAGGAGTTGAGTCTTGGAAGACAGCTCTGGCAGGTAAGAGGAATGTTAGGACTGAAAATTTCAATAAATCTTCAGAAGGTGCAATAACAATGCTCAGCACATCATCATCTTGTCTGTCACTCCTAGGTCAGTAATTGAAATCAATTTCTATATGAAACACCAGAACCTGGAGCTAGAATATTGATGCAGGTGTCACATGCCCCTATTTACAAAAGCCTCCTATACCAATATTTAACAATCAGGGAGTTTTTCATTGTGCACATAAGGTATGACCTTTTTTTGTGCGTGATATGAGAATTCAGTTACTGTGAGATCTATTCAAAGAATAGAACTTGGAAGCCTCAGCATAAATTCAAATGGTTTTCAAGATGGATAGTACACTTCAGTCACAAACATCTGCATATCCAAAATACTGTACTTATCCAAAAGAGCAATCAAGTCCCATAAACTCAGTAGGGCTCTCCAGTCTGCTGGCTAAAACGTGAGATGTTAAACTCATTTCACAATAGTACAGGAAAGCTTAGAAACTAACAGAAGAAAACAAGCCTTATGGAGACTATAATAAAGGTTAGAATAGTACATAGTTTGAAAAGAATTAGTGAAAACTGCATTAGAATAATAAAACAAACACTTTTGTTGGCTAGTACACTATTCATAAGTAAAATTATACCAAGTCCCTAATTTCAGTTTATAGAATATTCAAAAGTATGTCTGCATGTTAGCTAGTCCTATAGCTTGAAAACATAAATGTAAAGTGCTGATTGTGATGGATTTTTATTACATATTTATTACAATGAAATGAGAAACATAAGAAAACTACCCTTTCTGGCTGACGCAAAATCTTGTTTCCCCCTGCCTCTAATGTAAAAATGAAAAAGTTGAAATCCTTAAGCAGCTTAAGAATATATATTGAAATCCCAGAAGTACTTTGGCCATTCTGCACTGCTGCGGAGGTTAGCATTGAATTGCCTTTTGACTTTAAGCCAATTAACCTAACCATACAAGAATGAAATCTTAACAAGATAATGTGGTCCATTTTAAAAAGCTTTAAAAACAGAACACTGACCCTGAAATAGATTTAGCTACATCCTTGTGCATATATCACAACAGCAGCTGAAAATCACTGCACCATCCTGTGAATGTGTAAAAAAAAAAGTTAAAGGTGATTTAGCCCCATCCCAAGAGTGACAAACCACCTCCTAAACAAATCATAGCTCTTTGTGTCTTACAAACCTCACTTTTTGATGGGCAACCTGTTTATGTGTCCACAGATGCCACAGTATGTTTTACTCCAGGTTTACATCTTAAATATCACCTCAAAGCCAACAGATTAATACCATTCAGCCTTTTTGTTTTTCCTAGTAATATTTCTAGTACTTCTCTTTTCAGCTTGTAATTATTGAAACACCACCCTTTATTTAGTAAGTTAAATTACAGGTAGTAAATCGTCACAACTTCTGGTTGACAGGAAATGGTAATGCTTTTCCCTCCTGGTACTTTTACCTCTCTCCCTTGCCCTGAATATTTTGACCCAAATATAGTTTCAAATAATCTAAAAGTTATGAATATTTTACCATTAAAAAAGCTTTATAAAGATTCCAATAGCCTTTTAATTACAACTGAGCAAAAAAGGGGAGAGGCGATAAAATTGAAATATTATTATTTTATAAGCAAAAAACCTGCTCTATCAAAGAGATTTGACTAATTTTGCAATTCATTTGGAACCTCTTGTCTTTGAAAGGGATGTCACTCCAGATTCAGAAAAATGAGATTTATGATCGGACAACCAATTTGCATAGCAAGAGTAGGTTATATATATTGTTTACCAATCTTTTGGCAGTCTAAGTGGACTGTTTGCAGTTCATTTTAAATTTAAAGCAATCTTCAGAGTTCATATAATTAAAGGTATAGATCCTGAAGAGTTACACTTTTTGGAAAGAGGGAATAGACCGTATGTTACCAGTTCAGACATGTACATAATATGGGGTTTGGGGTGGCATGATGCTGTTACTAACCTGTATCTTCGTTTGAGGGGAAAAACCAAAATGTTTACCCACAAGCGGAGGAGGGGGGTTTCCTCCACAATAATCACGCCATTCTTTATCAAATTTAAGAAAAGGAACTTCAGTCAGACAATGGATACAAGAAGGATAACTGTTCTTAACTGCTATATATGTATATATATGTAGGTATAGATATAACTGTAAACAGACCAGAGCAAACTGCTTCCCCAACACCACAAGAAAAAAAAAAACAAAAACAAAAACCCCCCAAACCAGCAGGTTTCCTCCTGGGGAAAAGTTCATACTTATGAGGCAGTATCAGTGTCACAGCCCGGCTGACTGCAGGGTGAGCTCCCAGATGAATTCTGTCTCTCCCTCTGTGTCTCTTGTCCAAAATGAAGAAGGAAAACTGGAAGCGATGAACTGCCGTATGTCCTGGAAAGCAGCTGCAAACTTCTCTCTCCCAGGTCACTGCCCCAGCTGGGGCGGGCAGGCCATGACGCTGCAAGTGGCGGTGAGACTGGAGCAGAGACTGGGACCCCAAATGCAGGAACCAGGAGAACAACCGTGGCAAGGAGAAAAAGAAGCGGCTCACCAAGAAGCAGCAGCAGCCAACAGCAACGAGGAGCAGCCAGGAGCAGCCAGAAAACGGCTTCTCCTCTACCCCAGCGCGTGCACACACACACACACACCCCGCTCCTGCATTCAGCCCAGCTAAAAAAAAAAAAAAAGGAAAAGCCCCCAAAACCAAAAGAGACAGCCTGCCCCCCACCCCCCACCCAACCGATCAAGAAGAAGATGGTAGCAGTTAACTACTTCCTTTTGTTAACTAATGGCATGGGCAGTTAGTGGCAGGGGAGAGAATTTACATAATAATTCCAAACTACAACAACCTGCTGTAGAGATGCTGGATGAAGTGTTTGTTGGAAATATTTTAATTTCTCATGTTTGGAAAATGCCACTAGCCTTTCAGCAGGGCACTGAAATGTGTGAGAGGATGTTTTGGCAGCATGGCATGCTACAGTCAAGAGAAATGTGATATTAAGCAATTACAGTAATTATAAATTGCCTCTGAGCAACTTACACAGCAGATTATTTTCTTCCCAGAAAATATTGTACAGCCAGAAGATAATACTGTTCCTTACTAAGTTCCTACTGGATAGACTGATCAAATTCAGGTGTTTTCTCTTCATGAAAATATTTCTATTCAGTAATTTAATTTGAGCTGAATAAACTACTTGTATCTTGGCAGTTGTTTAACATAATAAGGGCTCACACTGAAGAACATACCTGTATGGTGTTATGGTATTAAGACAGGATTTATTGCAACAAAAAAAGACTCAGACTGATTGGTGATATTATGCAGCATTATTGACATGATGTGATACTTTTGTTTAACTCAATAGCTCTGTATATTTACTTGGAGCAATATATGCTATCTGAATTCCCAGAGTGCCTACCCCTTTTTCAATTGTGATGGACTGAAGTGTCTTTTCCAAAGGTGCCAAACTGATTTGGAAATTAAGCAGTTCAAACAGCAATCAGCTAAATGAGCTCTCAGACCAATCTGCTGGGCCTTTCAAGACCACTTTACATAAGGATACTGGCATCCCCAGGCCCAGCTGGCTGCTTAGTGTAGGGGCTTGGGTCTGCAAAAAGGCCCTGGATATAATTCAATACGTTGCAATTTACAAATGACAGATGAGCTTGGTTTTCTAGATGAAAAGCTGATCGAGTGACATTTATAAAAATAAACAGGTGTTTGTTACTTAGAGAGCCTGTCCTGGAATACATTTCTAAGTGTCGTCAGAGAGAAAAGGAGGCTGGTAATAAACATGGTTTGTTTGCCATTAATCATCATAAATGTCAGAAGAGAAAAAAAATTAAAAATAAATTAAAAAGCTGATGATCTCATTACTTAGTTGTGGGTGAGAATAACAGAAAGGGTGATCACTTGCAAAAGCAGCCCGTCTTGGTACTTTGAGATATTTCACTTAGGAAACAGAAAAATATGTACTTCATGGCAAGTATGGCCTGGCAATAAATTGATCTTTCCCAATTCACAGCTTTAGAATATAAGTAGTACTGGATGCAAGGATACTTATACTTGTGCTCACATACACAGCAGACCTGGAGGAAGCTATTCTTTGCCCCTTCCACAACAGTAGCAGAATTATGAGAAAGTTTTCTGAGGAGTTGAAATTTCACTTCCTTGCTTTTAAGGGATAACAGGAAGCCTCTTGGGCCCTGTGGCACTGCTGCAGGTTGTGGATGAGCAGATAGAGATGAAGGATGGGGAATCCTAAACCTTCCCTGTGTCCACTGACTGAGTGGGCAAAGGACCAGCTTATTTTATGACAAAAAAATTAGTAAAGATCAACAGTAAATTGACACTGGCATGGTTTAACTTAAACTTTATTGATGCCAATCATAAGGACACATAAAACGCTTGACAATAATGCAATTGATGTCAGTCATAAGGACACAGAAAATGATGCAGTCTCCATATCCGTGTTTCCAAGCCTACTACTCCAACTACTCCAGAATTCCACACCACGGTCTTCTTTTTCTGCATGGAGATTTCATTTAATGCCACTCAAATTTAACCTTCATCTTTGTCATTCAATGTGACATGATTCTCAGAAGATCAGCAAACATTGTCTCATGATTCTACATATGATAAACTCATATTTTATATTTGCTAGTTGTTTTTGGAAAAGATTCAGCTCTCTCATTTCTAACAGCTCAGCAAATAGCTGACTTACACATCAGTTCTTGCAAGGAATATAAAAATAGACCTTGCCACCACAGAGTAATGCTGTATGCATTCTGTGGAGCTTTTAACTACATTTACATGGATACAGTCAGGGTGCATGTATAGCTACACATGGGTCGTATTCTGATCATATTATTCTTTAAAGAGTGTTTTATTTCTGTACATGTGTCTGCTATGGACAAAATAGAACTTGTAGTTCTCACTTTTTAATTTTGTTATTGTAGACAATATGTCAGCATCACCTTTCTACAATCAGTGCTATCATGAAACATAGGAAGAGCTACCCCAAGAATACTGTATATTTCTGTACAATGTTTTAAGCATGAATTGATGGCTCAAACTACCTAATACCAGAGCAGCTCATCTCCATTTAACATACCACTGAATATGGGATCCAATATTCATATAAAGAAAAAAAAAATAGTTCCTCCTAAATATAATCTAATGCTATGTCTTTGTTTTGCAGAAGCACAAGATATAAATTCAGTCATCTTCATCTGGGAAGATGGCTGAAGCAATGCCAGAGTACCGTTCAAAGTATGGTGTAAGTTCAGAGTGAAATACCACCAAGTATACTTCCTTAAAGAAAACAATTCCTGCTGGTTTTCTGATGAAGTTGATGAGAGCTAATGCAAGATAGCTAATTGTGAATTATTCAAAAGAACTGAAAGTTGTAAAGAATTGTCTCAGTTTAAAAGAAACACAGATGTCTATCAAGGAAGATATGAAATCCTTCTGGACTAGGAAGAGGGCCTTTCCTCAAAAAACACCACAACCTTTGAAATGAAAAGACTTTAATCAGAAAATGTAGAGAAAAGGATAATAGTTCTTTACTACAAATATATATTTGTATAACCAAAAAAAAACCCAGAATAGAACCAACAGCAACACTGTAACCAAAACTTTCAAACAAATCAAGTCCTCTCTACCCCTTCAGTGCAGTTATATTTACATAGAGCAGGAGGCAATGCCGCACCTCGGGAGGCAGCAGCTGCAGTGAACTCATGAGCTCCAGCGAGGCAAAGACGGGGGATAGGGAGAGGCGCTGGTTCTGAAATCTCATGTGGGAATGGCAACCACAGGGACGAGCTGAAACCTTTCCAATAGGCAGCGTATGGACTCTCTCAATGTCCTTTGTCTGAAAGCATTGAGCAGAGGATTAGCCATATCTCTGCTGATAGCACCGGCCCCTCGATAAGCCTGTAGTGAATCCAGGCAACAGTGATTGTTCTCTCAGAAGAATGGCACAGGGGGTGAGCCAGGAACCCCCTCCTAGTGTTTCCACCAGCCCAGCAAGCAGTGGCTGGCATGCAAGCAGATGGAGGACTAAAGTGTAGGAAGCACTCAGAAACCTCTCTCTCCCCACCTCCCTCAATCCTCTCCCCAGCCATCATGTTGGAATGCAAAGCTATTAGCTATCTCTTTGTTTAGGCTTTAGACAGCTGGGCTCGGGAGCAAGTAGTGGGGGGCTGGCCTTCAACAAGCCATACTTCTGGCTTCCAACTCCCAAACTGCTGTGTTGGGAAGGGACTAAAAAAATTCCATGAAAGATTTTGAAACTATAACAATAATATTGCACAGATAATGAAAAAAACCCCAACAAACAAAACAAACAAACAAAAAAACCCCCTAACAAATCTATGGTTGCAAACACATGGAGGAACTGAAATGCCTCTTCAACCTACACATGAGAATACCCAGTGCAGTAGCTGATCTCGAGTGAAAATGTTGCAAATCATCTACAAATTAGTAAGAATATTTATTAAAATGTTAATTAAAATTGTCAAGCCATTAGCTTACATATCAAAAAAATTCAAAAGAGACAACAACGACAAAGCAGAAACAGTGTAGCAGAACAAAAACTCAGCAGGAACGCTCATCAGCAGCCAAGTTAAAAACACATCATGTGACCATCCCACAGTCTTAATTCAATAATATTCAGAAAGCCTGAACATCCCAAAGGGTGCATGTAGCTTGAAAATGGAATTTATTGATGTTCAAGCTCAAAAATCAATACAAGAAACCCACTGAACCAAAAAGCATATGCTGTCAGTCAAATTATCATCATTATAGAGTAACTGTTTTCATAGTATTGCTTTTGTCAAATCCAAATAAACCCCCTCAGGGTAAGCAGTTTTTGTTCTTGGGGAGTTCAACATTATATCAGGTATAATAAGACATAAAGCAGATCCAAAATCACCTCATACCCTCATGCTGCAATGTGCTAAACTCTTTCAGCTAGTCAGCTGGAATAGAGAAGAGTCACCTACTCATACAGCATGACTTCCCTTGCTCTAGTTTTGGAATCATCCTTCCTTTCCAGGGGAAGAGTATTACCAAGCCGCATTTGCTTGCAGTATTAATGCCATCCCAGACAGTTATTAAACAAAACCAAAAGGAAAACTGAGCATGGGTTACAATCTCTGTGGCACAGAAAAATCCCATAAAATAAATTATTGAACATATGCCATTTAGGGCAAATGAATTGTTTTCTTGCGTGTTCCCATGTATTTTGGTGCTGGAAAAACTTTCAGAACTGGGGTTATGTGTTTAATTTCAACTCTTTCACTTAATTAAATATATTTACTCTCCAGTTTAGCTGAAAACTGAATTTAAATACAGTATTTGCCAGTAAAATTGCAACAGCTGCTTCTTGTCAAGCAACTACAAACACATGATTGCTACAGAGGACACATTTAATCTGTAAAGTTTCCACTGTAAACAGATATGAATTCATAACTCTAAAAAAATTTATAAATTATATCAAGTAATACAAACAGAAAAAATTATACTGTGATAAATATAAAATTATCAATTCAGCCTATAGTATAATGTATTAGGCAAGACAGCATTCCTCCATCCTGCTAATACTGGCCAGAAGAAACGCTCACTTAATGGTGAATACAGGGCATGCAACACCAACCTCTTGGTTTTAATAAATGCGGTAAATTCTCAACACTTCCAACACAGTTTTGGCTCTGTGTTAGAATCCTGGTAGTGAGAGGAATGCTTAAATGTCCTCTTCTATTACTGTAAAGAGAAGGTTTTCCTGATAAGTTCAGATTGTCTGTTTGCAAATGTGTCCTGCCTAAATTATAGATGCAGAAGCCAAAATTAATCAGCTTCTATAGTTCTCATTAAAAAGTAACTACACTGCAAGGTAAAAATAAATTTTCAGACTGCAACCTACTGCATTTGCCTTACATTTTATTTCAAAGGCAAAAAAGAGTCACCATTATTAAACAGAGTCTCTGTGTGCAAAAGATCCTCAGAGTGAGAAATTGCAACAGAAATGAAAATATAAGAAGTTCCCCAATTCAGTTTCATTTCATATCTGCTATGGATAACCTACCCTTGTATTTTGTTTGTTTTCTGTATATAACAGATTAAATAAAGTTCCAAATTCATAAACAGAATTCACAGATCATTTAAGGCTAAATCTGTAACAAGACTGATGCTGTAATAAGTCTCAACATCTTTAGCTTCCTTCTTCCACTGTGTTCTGTAAAGCTTTTAATTTTGCAAATACTGTCCTTTAGATTGTATTCCAGCCTAAGCATTTTACTTACCATTCGATTTTCTTACTGCTTTTGCCATGACCACAGATACTGAAATCCTGACTCATAAACCCCAAGGCTTTCAAAAGACTGGACAGCTAATACCTGACAGAAAAGTTCACTCTGTAGCAACTAGTATGTTCTAGCCCTATACCCCAAGGGGCCACAGATACAGACTACCAATGTATAACATGCATCCTATGTGAATTTTCAACAACAGGAGAGTAAAAGTCATCTGTCTCCTTCCTCTTAGAAAAAAAAGTAATAAAAAATCTCAAATTACATCTCAAAATCTGAACAGACATTAATACAAAGGCGAAGTGAGTGTTAGTGACTCCAAAACATTTTTTTATTGTTTCTCCCGGCAATGTTTGGCATAAATCTCTCAGATCTTCAAAATAACCTACTGAAATTGCTTGCCGTATGTCTCAGTTGACTGAAGAGGAGTCTTTTCATCTATTAACAGTTTCCTAACTCATGCATTACCTCAAAAAGTACCTATATAGGCCTTTAGAGTGTTCCAAGACTTAAACTTACAGATTATCGTAAAACTTTCTTGCCATTATCAAACTTACTAATGCAACCACCTCTGACTCTTGCTAGTTTCCTGGGCTTTAAAAAGCAATACTTCCCATCACTCTGCAAGAGCTGTAAAAGAAAGCAAGCATCTTTGTATCTAATTTGCACATAAACCCCCAGACTTCATGTCAGATCACCCAAAGGCCAGTGACAATGACAGAAACAGCACCCAAGCTCTTGGGCTTTTTGGACAGCATTTGAGTTAGATTACCTAGACAGCTACAGTCATGCGTCTTGGCAACAAAACTCACATTTGCCAGAGAAGCTCCACCTCAGTCCAGGGGACAATGCACAAATTTTAAATATAAATGGGTATCCATGACACCTCTTTCACAGAGAAGCCATGATGGAATAGCATGTTAATAAAACAGGCTTTTTTTGTATTGTAAGTCCAGAACAAATTAGCATTTTACTATGACCTAACACCACTGTCATCTAGCCAAATGCTAACTATGTATCAGAGCATTTCCTTCATTATAACTGATTTTATTTCCTTTCATTCCTAACTTAACTTTTATGACTGTCCCATAATAGCTAAATAAAGAAAGAAATATCTCTGTTTATCAGGCAAAACCTTATGTGGTTTCTAGCACCATTGTCAGGAAACTAAAGCCGGGGGTAAATGCTATGGACAAACTGGGAAAATGTGTTTATTTCTCATGGGAAAATATGTCAGCAGAAAATTAAAAAACAATATGCACACTTATTAGAAAGCATTAATATGGCTTGCAATTCTAGAGCTATGTGAAAACTGCCTTTGGTATTCCACAGACTAGTTGCATCTCAACATATATCTATCTGGATATCCATTTATTTTTGTCTTTTTTAATGATAAGAATAAAACTAGATGCATGAAGGAAAGACACTTTTATAAACAGATTACAATGCTGTTCACTGTATTTCTATAGAATTCAAAATTAAATTACTGTATGAAAAATAGATAATACTATCATTTCGTGAATTTTAAAATCCTACTGTCGTAGTTTAGGCTTTAGTTTTAGTAGGCCTTAGTTTAGTAGTCCCTGAAAGTGCTACATAGATTAGAGGGGACACAGGTTATCACCTGACTTAAGCAACCAAAGAAATATTTCATACCATATGACACAAACTGGGGTATAAAAACCAGTGTGGGAGGTGTTTCTTCCTCTTTTCCTCATGCTTGCTGTTTTGGGAGGACATGTTGTGGCTGTGCTGAGCCTCACTGCTGCCTCACCGCTACTTTATCTTGGGGAAACAAACATCTTATTGTTAGCTTCTCTCTTCTTTCTCTGTTCAGGTATCTCTTGGGAAGTGAGCCATATCAGGGTGGCCAGAGTGGTGGAATTTGCGGGTTGGTGGGGAGTGGGGAGTAGTCGTTATCTTTTACTTTTACGTGTATGTGTTATATTGCATTTCACTTTTAATTTTCCCTTTTATGTGTAAATACATAACACTTTCTCGTTTAAGTTTCACCATCAGGTTTTTTCTCCTTTTCTCTTATGGGGGTAGGCAGCATTGCTGTGGTGAATACTTGGCATTTTGCCAAGGTTAAACCACAACACCCACATAGGCCACAACATGGGATTTTTCTCTAGCAAAGCTGTCATCTGTCAGGCCCCAGCACTGCTGGAGAAGGAACAAGATGACTGAGACTGTGGTTTAATCAAATCCTAAATATATCCACTTGACAAATCCAGGAAACAAGCTGGCAATAACTCAGCTCTTACTAGTCAACCTTCATTTTCGTCTGGGTGAAAGGGGCAGCTGAAAAGTCCTCAACTCGCCCCCCCCCCCCCCCCCCCCCCCCCCCAAAAACAAGTAGCAAACAATGCTGGCAGAGTGTGCTGGTTTAAAGGTAAACCAGCAGGAAAAATGAACCCAACACAAAAGAGATTATAAGTCAGAGTTACAATTTAATAACAATATTATAATAAATGCAATGGCATAATAGAAATTGGTTTTAACCCACAAAACCCAGAAGTATGACCCAGCACCCTGGGGCACAAACACAAAGGGGTTTGTTAGCCCCTGTGCTGTGCCCCACATGGCTCCCCTACGTCCAGGGCAAAAGGAAGTGAAAAACCTGTTGGTGCAGCTGACAGTTGCAGTTTACTGAAGAGTGGTGGTCGGAGTCTGGTTGAAAATGGTGGTCTCCTCCTGTCGAGGTTCTGGTCCTCCTCTGGATCCGACGAGTGGTTTCCTGTGGTCTTCAAACCCCCAGACTATGTACCCTCAGGTCCAGATGGGAATACCCAGTCCCTCCCCCAGGGCAAGGAGTTACACAATGGGTGATATGACTCTGTGAGTCAGGGGGTACTTTGGAATTGTTGCTGGCCCATTAGGACCCTCAGGCTGGCTGTGAAGGTGCTAGGGACTCCCTGGAAGGGAGTTATCACAGCTCATCTCACAGGTGTCTTTCACACCCTGAGGAGTTGGGTGTGCCCTGGGCAGCTGCTGCAAATGGTCCATTGTTCTTGGGAAATGAATAGAGGGGGTAGAATACATAGCTTTGATCACCACCACACAGTGATAAACTGGTCACACCTACTGAACTAGGGCACAGAGTGGAATGTATTCCTGCTCTCATTTCATGCAGAAGAGCAGCCCTTTCTTCCTCAGCACCGAATCCTCTTGCTGAAACAGGGGCATAAAGGGAGCCCTTGGGTGCTGACACCACTGCAAGCATAACACCAGCTCTCCCAGGAGGCATCCACAGCCAGCAGGCACTGCAGGGAGTGGAAAATGGACACAAGGATATTAAAGGGCTTGAGATTTTAACAGAACTCCTAAACTGGGAGAGCAATATGGTGGTGAGGGAAGGGTGTTTTTATAGCTTCTGTACACTGCTGACAACCATCCAAGATGTGCCATTTCATGCTAACAGACTCTAGGAAGTCAAAGCAGGGGGTTTTTTATGCTGATTGAACAGCATGTTGAAGATAAAAGAGTTGTCCAGGTATTTCACTGCTACAGCAGAGCAATGGACTCTCTAAGCACAAAGGGAGAGAATAAAACCTGCTGTTTAGCAGAAACAATCTACTCATCAGTCCTGGGAGTCTCACAGGACAAGACAGAAAGCATTAGTATGCCAGCCCAGACACCACCTTCCCTGGTTTTGGAGCATCTCAGTCATTCCAGGCTTTAGTTAAAGACAGAGAATTACATCAGCCCTAGTGACACAGCAAGGTAAATCATAAGGCAGGAGGAAAGCCAGGGGTTAATAAAAGTTAGGTGGCCATGAATCTACGGAGAATAAATTTCACATAAATCTTTCCATTCATAATGGTTTCACACTCAGTTCACAGGCTGCTCCCAGGCATTCCACATTCTCAGCTTGCATCTCTGCAGGCTTCTAGAGAGAGAGAGGGAAAGAGAGTGAGTTACACTGCAGTTAACCCTATCAAAATTCCCAGAACTAACTGCAATTAGCTTTTTCTGGAAGCTGAGTCTTGATATGAAGTATCAAGCTGGTACTGGTCACTAAGGTTTAGACAGATTTCCTGTGGTACATTCCAGGAAAACAAAAAAAAGACATTAATTAGACATTACCATCACATATAATGAGTAACAGCATCTGTGCATTTGTACATGACAGATTCACTATTACTAATACTGTTTCTCTTCCGAACTTACTAAAAAACTTCTAAACTTTTAAAAATACCTGAACACTTTCTAATTTAGCAATGCTTTAAAATGCAACTAAGTGCACCTCCGTGAGTTATTTTTAAAGCAGCATTTATCTGAGAATGAAAATAATCCAGTTACTGTCAGCATCAGTTTCTTCCAAACTAATGACTAAGATGTTTTGTGTGCTGAAGACATTTGCAGCCAGTGTAGTTCAAAGACAATAAGGTCCACTCCACTTTCATTGCAGGCAGGAAGACCCTTCTCATTGATTTTAATGGGAGTTGAATTTAATCCACAGAGAGAAAAAAAGTAAGGCATTTTTAGCACTATTAGTGATAGCATCTGCCTCTATATTTTGTATGAAAAGACAGGCTATGCAATACCTTTGAGATATTTGAAACAAGCTGTGAATGTATAAGCTTTCAGTAACTACTAGAATATTGCCTCCAATCTCAAAGTCAAATCCAGTAGTATGTGCAAGCTGGAATTTAATTCCATGGTACATATTGAAGACATTTAACACCAGATGTCAAAATAAGCATGTATACCTTAAAATTCCTGTTATAACTACATCCACTCAAAGTCAGATGCTGCAATATAAAAGTGTGCCTGGAATATATTTAATGTCAGAAAGGATTAAAAAAAATGCAAGAATGCTGTTTCTTTTCCCAGAGACGAGCTGTGTTTATCATTATCACTGGATTTGGGATAAAAGTGATGTAATATTAAATCAAACAAATAAACAAACCACATAAAAAACCCACATTGATATGACACTGATAGTCTAATCACAGTCCACAAAGAAAAAGGCTTAGCTCTGTTTAAGTACCTACCATTTATGTGTCAGAGCTTTACCATGCTAATTATTAACAGAATTTTTTCTAACCCAAAGGCATGACATCTTTCTCTGAGTATCATATTTACTCCAATATTTGCTTATAAAGTCTATCAAAATACATGTCTCTCTCCTGTCTGCCTTTTCACAAATTGCATTTGTTTTAGGATTAAAGAACGGAATTATTCTCTCTGGATAAAAGGGTTTATTTGACACTTGTTTTTGTGCACCATAATGCTCCACAACATTTAGGCAGTAATCACTTGTATTTATACAGTCTGCTCAGCACCTGTTAAGCTGCAATTGAGTCAATTTTAACTTAAGTTGTGGAATACACAACAACAGCCTTCAACAGTACAGCACTTCAATACACACTATCTAAATTGCAAAACTAACAGCATACTGCCTGTATCAGATATGATTGAACGTCACAAAAAGTGGACGAATGTGAATTTTGTCCCATTGCTCTACATTTTGATGGTCTCTCAGGTTGCAGCACTACAACCCAACTATAATAGAATAAAGGACAACTGTGGAAGCAGAGAGATACCTTTTGTCTAGAAAGGTACCATCTGACAAGGTATCAGTCTGTTGCATAGAATCACCTAATGGTTTAGTTTGGAAGAAACCTTTGAAGATCACCTAGTTAACCACCCCACCCTCCTCCCAAAATGCTTCCCTAAGGTATCAGGCATCAGTTAGGTGTTGACAATTTTTTGGTCTGTGTTTTTGCCAGCCACCTGGAAAGTTTATTCTTTTCCAGCCAAGTTACTGGGAACAAGCATTGGTAAGAGGAAAGCTTAGCCCTTGAAGATGGAGCTCTGTGTAAACTAAAATTGGGTTTCTCTGATTCATTGGCAGCATTTAGAGGACATTTGAAGGAGAAAGTGAGGATAAGAGAGGGGAAAACTGCCCCCAGACCAATTTGCTGAAGACCCCCAAGTAATGATGCGCATGCCCAAGGAGAATTCCAGTACCTACCCACATGCACAGAAGGAGTACCCTTATATAACAAGAGGGTGGAGCCAAAGGCCTCTGACTGGGTGGTACTGGCCACACCTACCTAGGCAGATGTCAGTTGCAGACTGAATATAAGAGTGGATGACTCATGCTCTTGGGGTTTTGCTTCACATAAAGGACAACGTTGCCTAGGAGAGCAGGGACACCTGCTGTCCGTGTGAGTCAGTCAATGCCTAGAGAATGCAGTCCCTGCCTCTGGGGAGCGTCCTGGGTCGGTAAGACAATCTACGTGAGTAAACCTTGGGTGAGCGAGGGATATTTACACGTGGGGCTCCTGTTCCCTCCTCCTCTTTCTCTTTCTTATGGGGTCCTGTTACTTGGTCACTTCTGTTAATAAAGATACTGTGTTGCTGAACTCCTGACAATGCTTAGTCTCGCTTTTCCAGCATCTCTTTGAACCCACCTTGGAACACCTAACTACTACAATTAGGATAAAGACACAATGGGGGTTTTTCCTGTTGAGCAGTAACTATTTCAGGAGGATACAGAGGGAGTTTAAGAAACTCCTGGGTAATTCACCATGGAATGAAGCTGCAGCTTGCCTAGCAACATCTGTCTTCCCCTGTAGCCTCTTACTTCCTCTCTCTACTGCCAGTGGTATTCAGACTTATCTGTAATTTATATTAATCTGAAACAGAAGAAGAATAAGTAAGGCTTGCCAAGGGAGGAGAAGGATGTCAAGCTGCCTCATAAAGGTTCACTATTGGCCACGTCTTATGTGCAAGCAAGTGTACTCTGGGCACTCTCCTTTGGCATTGCCATTGCTGTAGAAAATCTCTTTGTCATTTCCCACACACATCTTACTTGCATACTCCTGCCTCTCAGTTGTGCTCTGAATTGAGGAAAATATTTGCATCACTTTTAATTTTTAACCTGATCTTATCTATGTCAAATGCAATTCTCTTTCAGTTGCACATGCTTTTACAGTTTCTGTTGGAGGTGGGGAATACATGGACATGACTGAGTGGAGGAGAGCAAGAGACCGGAAAACAGACTTCGACGTCTGGAAGGTCCAGGAAGACCCTTCCCAAGCCAGACTGTGACCAACTGCCAAAGACTTTACCTATTATTACCCCCGTTTTTTATTCAAAGTTGGAAATAAAGGTTTCTCCCTGTTTCTACCACTACCCCAGGCAGACTTAGGCTGCCAGCAAGGGTGCAGTTACCATTGGTCAGCTCTCCCCGGGGAGCTGTCCAATCCCATTAGTTCCCCATTTACTCCTCCCTCGGTTGCCACCCACTCAGGTTCTACCCTATCAGTTGTAGCGGATTTGCATGCTCCGCCCTCGCTCCACCCTGTTTCCAGAAGGTTCCTCACCAGAGGCTATAAAAAGCCTCGGTTCTGTTAATAAAGTTGGATCAGCTCAGACCAACCCTGGCCTCTGAGGTGTCTGCTTGTCTCTGCGTCTCGCTTGTGGGTCGCTGGGCGGGCGAACTCAACCTGGGGCCTGGGCAGCTGCTATCCACCAGCTCAGCAGGCAGTCAAAGAACCTTCCGTCGCTGGTCTGGTCCCTTCCCTCAAGACCAAGACTGCGACAAGTTTCCAAAAGACTTTTTACATCATAACTAGGGCTGCAAGACACATATCCAGAAAAAAAGGCCAACAGGGAGATTTTTAATGGGTAAGATAATTTGTCTCCAGTTGGCTTTCAGTAGGAACCAGAGTTGCATTGCAATGCCTCTCTCATCTCTAAAATGAAGCCACTTTCTGTTTCACCACCAGGAGCTACATGAAAAGTGCAGTAGTTTTGAGACAAGGACCTTTACATTGTTTAACAAGAAGGTCTGCAAAGAACATAGCAGAAAGACAAACCTTTAGCTGCCATGATCTCAGCAAACAGTGAAAAGGATGCATTACAGTATCAGCAATGGGATTTGGAATGTTTAATACTTTAAGATATTAATAGAAATGTGGAACTGTGATAAGCTGGAAACATAATTAATCTTATGAAAAACAAAAATTAAGACAGCAATGCAGTAATCTGCTGATTCATTTCTACAGCTACTTCACCAAATAAGTATTTACATGAAGACATTCCTGTCTATTCCTACACAGTCATTTCCACAAGTGGTTATTGGATTTCAAAAGGTATTAACTACTTGGGTAAAAAACCGTGTGGATGATCAGGCCCAGAGAGTGGCGGTGAATGGAATTAAATCCAGCTGGTGGCCAATCACCAGTGGGGTTCCCCAGGGCTTAGTATTAGGACCAGTAGTGTTTAATATCTTTATGAATTACCTGGTTGAGGGAATCAAGTGCACCATCAGCAAGTTTGCAGATGACATCAAGTTTGGTAAGAGTGTTGATCTGCTGGATGGTAGAAAGATCTGCGGAAGGATCTGGATGGGCTGGATTGAGGGTTTGAGGCCAACAGTATGAGGTCCAACAAGACTAAGTGCCATGTCCTACACTTTGACTATAATAAGCCCATGTAGTGCTAGAGACTGGGAGAAGACTGGCTGGAAAACTGCCCAGTGGAAAAGGATCTGAGGGTGTTCATTGACAGCTGGATGAACACAAGCCAGCAGTATCCCCAGCTAGCCAAGAAGACCAGTGGCATCCTGGCCTGTATCAGCCATAGTGTGGTCAGCAGTACGAAGGCAGTGATTGTCTCCCTGTACTCAGGCCACACCTCGAGTACTGTGTCCAGTTCTGGGCCCCTCACTACATGAATGACATTGAGATGCTGGAGTGAGTCCAGAGAAGGGCAACAGGGCTGGGAGAGGGTCTAGAGAGTAAGTCTTGTGAAGAGGGGGTAAGGGAGCTGGGGTTGTTTAGACTGGAGATAAGGAGGCTCATGGGAGACTTTATCACTCTACAACTACCTGAGAGGAGGCTGTGTCTAGGTCAGGGTCAGCCTCTTCTCACAAGTAACAAGAGGCAGGATAAGAGGAAATGGCTTCAAGCTATGCCAGGGAGGTTTAGTTTGGATATTAGGAAAAAATTCTTCACAGAAATGATTGCCAAGTATTGAAACAGGCTGACCGTGGCAGGGGTAGAGTCACCATCCCTGGAGGCATTTAAAAGATGTGTAAGATTTGGGATCGTTTCCAACCTAAATGATTCTATGATTTCTAATCTTATAAATCTGTTCTGTGTTTGGATAGAATACTTTTAAGTACTTCTCACTGGATGATTAAGCACGTAGGTGCAGAATTGCTCACTCTCAGGCCACTTTCTGTGCCTTAAAGATGAGCTACTGGCTAAAAGACTCTGCCTCTTAATTTTTGTGGTTGGCAAGACCAGATCCAGAAAAGACAGTGTAAAGATTCCCACTGTTTTCAGTGTTTTCCAATGGCCACTGTTTTTGGTTTGGGCTGTAATCCTTCTTTCAGAGAATATAAATCTCATTCAAATCAGACTGGCAGTACATAACTGGAGAATGAAACTTCCCAGCCTTTAAAATCAGCTCTTACACACGCAATATAGCTTTGGAAATATGTTTCCTCTATTAGGATTTACTGCTTTTGAGTCATTCTGCCAACCTGACATAGACAGGAATGCTTATTGTGTCGCAACAGAGAAGCAAGACCAGTTTCTGCATGAGTTAACCCCATGCTCGAGGTGTCTGGCAACCATCCCTTTCCCCCTACACAAGTGAACATTGAGGCAGCCAGAGAAGAGATGCTTGGAAGTTACACAAGTAGATGATTAATACATGAAGTAATAGAAAAAACCAAAAAGACGAAAAACAGAAGATGGAGAGGCAGTAAAGACAAAAAAATTCACCAATGGATCACTGAAAGGAATGCAACCATAGAGGAATGCTCTAGAACAAAATAGCTGTTAAAAACTGCATACATTATCAGCATATTTTACCAATAAGATAGTATCAGCTTCAATTCTTGCACATCAGGTTTCCTTTAAAGACATCTTAACATATTATGATACTCATTTTTTCTTAAAAAATAGCTATGCTCTGAAATTAGCTTAATTAGAAATCCAAAGTATTACATGATTCATCATAATTTCTTCTACATCACCATGTCTCTCTTGCCACTCCCACCTCATTTTTTAAATGAAGGGCAAATCTCTAAAACTGTGCATCTAAGTCTGTATACTTATACATGGGCACTCTGCACAATATCAAAAGATATTGCAAATATTTAACAACTTATCTGATCTTCAGAGAACCATCTTTTAAGTTATTTTTGTCCTTAGAGCACAATCTAGTGAAGTCTCGGGCACCTATCCTCATCACAGAGTATGTACTGCAAGTCAGTTAATCAACTGTAAATAATAAACTATTCTCAGTGAAGAAAACAGCTTAATATTTAACAGTTGCCAGAAGCACTGCCTTCATTTTAAAGGGTACCTCACACTAACTTCACAGAATCACAGAATATTCTGAATTGGAAAGGGCCTATAAGGATCATTGGGTTCAACTCTTTAAGTGAATGGCCCACACAGGGTGTTGAATCCTGTTATTACCATCAAGTTTTAACCAACTGAGGCACCTGGTATCCTCAGTTTCAAGAAGAGGTTGTTAGAAGGTATTTGCTAAATCATGATTTTCAGGCATAAATACTCAGAGATAACCCTAGTGCCATGACCAGTGTCCATGAGCTTTCCACTCAAAAAAGAGGAAGGAACCTGGTATTCCTCAGATTCACCGGAAGCAGTTGTATTACAGGGACGATTTAAAAACAAAGTACCGGGTTGGGAGATTGACTGAAACATCAGCATCAAGGAAAATAAGGAAATTATGCAGCAAAGCGTGTGCTTCCCTCTCCCAGGCTCCTCAAACAGAGTCAAGCAGGATGAGGCAGCTCTGCCCTGACAGCTGAGAGCAGTGCTCACAGCAGCCCTGGCCGCTCTGACAACCAGCAGCCAACAGGCAGAGGAACTAGTTCTTTAAATATGTTGCCAAAGACTATTGGGTTCCCTTGCAATACAAATGGAGTTCCCAAGGGGTCTCTTGGGTATGATGCTTCTCTAGTTCTTCATTTATAGAAAAAAAACCCAAAACCCTACAAACCTTAATATTAGTCCCCACCTGTGCAGCGTTGGAGGGAAGGGAGAGGGGCCTCTGCTTTCCCCTAGTCCAAAGGGGTGCAGAGAAGGGATATAGAGACCAGGAGTCCAGGCAGTCCAGGCAAGAGAGCATTTATTGGGACAATGCACCAGGTATTATAAGATCTCAGGAGGAAGATCCCAGCTCTGAGGCTGGATTGGGTGAAAACTTAGGAAGGGGCAGGGTCTAAGGTCCCTTAACCAATGGAACTGGGACAAGGGCAGGGCTGGCTGGAGCCCTGGCCTGCCCCCCAAGCCACGAGGCATAGGGGTCCTAGACACGGGGCTTCCCACCTTGGAATAACAGGACAGAGAGGGGAGGGGGGCTTGGGAGCCCTAGGAACCCGGGGGCTTCTGAGTGGGGGCGGGCACCGCCTGGCCCAGGACTAGGCAAACCAGTTTAATGGCTGACTCCACTCGTCAAGAGAACAAAGAAAACTCGAGGGATGCAATAAACAGGGTGTGGTAGTTGTCAGCACAGCACAGGCGAGGTAACAGAACCAGGCAGGGGCTTGCAACAAAAAAGGACCCTATTACAAGTGAAACTATACTTTAAAACTTCAACAGGAAGTCTCTTAGTTGTTCAAGGTGTTTCTCCAGCGCTGTCCTTCTTGGGATTCATTCCAGCATTTTCCTACACCCATCCCCTTTTTTCCTTCCATAAATTCAAGTTATATCACTGCATCAGAGACTATTGCCCATTAAAATTCAAGCCAAGCAGCATGAGGCTCCCATTCTGCCACTATATTTTTACACCCCCAACAAAAACTGGGGCAATAAAGCTCTCTGTCCTAAACCCATTGGATTGATTAAATCATTACATTATTACTGTCAGAGTCTCTCAGCCACATACTTGCTGTTTTCGTCTCTGCGCTCCACAGAAAGTAAACAACATACAGGTATATCAGAAGATGATTGAAAGCAGGGAATTGAAGTGCAGGCCCTGATACTCTCAGTTTACTGAGGAACTCTGACATATCAAACAGGAACTATTCAAACTGCTCCCTACTTCTACAGACAGGTTAAAATTAGGTTTGGACCCTGAGTCATAAAGTGCAATTTGAAAGTATATGTATCATCTCTAAAGCCACAGACAATATATCTGGATTCTGTAGATTCAACGGTATAATTAATTTTATATAAGACAAAAAAAAAGTAAAGCCAAGAAGACTAAAGTTAAAAGCGAACACTTTTAAAAGGTATCTTTTTTTAAATCTCACATAGTAAGTTATAATTTTGCAATAGTTAGTTCTTGGTTTCAATGCCATGATAAGCATGTTAGTCACAAGAGTAATTATCCCCAAAATATTCAATTACAGCAGCCTTGAAATCTTCATAAGTATTAGCAACTAGGTGTATTATTTTCTTATCTTTAAAAAAGAATTCTTTCCCACTTTGGAGGAGAGAATGGTTATTGTCATTGTCCTGAACTAGGCAAAAATGTGTATGAATCTCTTACATAAATACATGCTAGTTAAGGCTTTTCTAAACCATCAGATTGGCAAACACAAAACTATACAACTTGGTTTGTCTTAGCTGTCACCAAGAATATATTTTTTAAGAAGTTGGTCTTTTAGAATTATAAATTTCCTCAGATTCTTTGTTCCTCTGGCAACTCATTTCTTAGGAAGTTTTCCATGGAATTGAAACTACCACTAAGTCTGATGCCATCATTTTAACCTCTTTTTTATCTCAGCTGACCACAGACTCTCAGCAATAAATAGCGTTTGCTAGAGGCTACCTCTTGTTTCAAAAGTCCTAGAGAATCAACATTTCTGCAAAACTCAGATTGCAATATGAAGCTCTTCTTTAGTTCTATTTAGTCAAAAAACATTATCATTTGGGGTTTTTGTGAGACCTTGCTTCTACTTTCTCTTGCTATGACGTTTTCCACAACGTGTTTAGCAAGACGTGTTTAGCTTCTAAGTCTATATTAAGACAATTCTTCTTTGGGTAAGGAACTTAGAAATGTATCTAAAGGGCCACTATTATTTAAGAGCCCTGACTCAAACCAGATCATGACTGGTACAGATAACAGAAACCTGATAAAAGCCAAATGCTGCACAGCTCTTTCTTGCAATTTCATTACGAGAGCTCTCGAAACTATTAAAGCTCACATTTCTGAGAGTGGGTAAGAAATATCTCTAATCACAGAGTCATGGAATGGCCTGGATTGGAAGGGACTTTAAAGAGGATCTAGTTCCAAACCTTCCTGAGACCTAAAAAGGTGTTACTACAGAGTGCGAGAGCAGCGGGCCAGAGGTGCCATTACTTTCAGCAGGGACCCAACTGAGGACCCAGGCACAGTCACAGGAGCTGCTGTTCACATATTGCAAACAAATCCCCATTTTCAAAGCTTAAATTCAACACAGAACATCTTTGGGAAAAAAAAAATTCAAGAAATCATACATTGCTCTGTAGTGACAGTAATGCACTCTGGAAAACATGCAAGCTGGTGATTATTCTTTTCTCAGTGTTGGTGAGACCTTCCCTAGAGTTCACTCTTTAGGGGAAGATACAGGAGAGAGGCCAGCAAATAAACAAAAACCGACAAGTAGCTTTGAACAAAGTGGTTTTTCACCATCTCACCATGAACAAGTGTTGAAGGACTTGGTCTGACGGTCTACAAAAGAGACTGCTAAGATGGGACACGATACTGACATCTCTGTTTGCAAAAGGCATTGAGGTGGTATTTCATTGGTCCCCATGTGCACAGGGGTATGGAAGCAAAGGGGTGCACTTGAGGCATATGAGTCTACAGAACTACCAAAGAAGTGGGCAAGTGTCTTTCATTCAGCATCCAAGTGCCACCTTTCCAGGTACAGAAATGGTCTCTCCAAAGCCTCATTCTGTAGCAGAGAATTCCGGTGTTTACCATGTCTCTCCCTTGCAATTCCAAAAGGTAAGATCCTTGTGCCACTAATCTGAGATGTGCTTTTGATTTAAGCAGTTTCACAAGCAATAGATAAATTTAAATAAATATGTAGATTTAAATAACTTGCCCAAGGCTGCACATTTGTGGCTGAATCTTAATAAAAAGCTCCCTTTCGTAATCTACAACAGCGTTTGCTTGCTACTTAAGGATAAACACTTTGCAGCTATATTCAATCAAAAAAAACCACCCTGCAAATTCAAAATAATTTCCTTGAAATAAGTTATTTATAGGTATGATATTTTTTAAAAAGCCTGTGTATCACAGACCATGTCTGGATTTTTCACATGCTGAAATCTAAATTTATCTTATTTTTTTTAATATCCTGAAGTGCTATATTCCAGGATAGAAGAGACCATCAAGCTTTATTCTTGTTAATACTGTCAGATCCTATCTTAAATTCACTGTGCTGTTAGGATCAATATTTCTTTGCTAAGGATCTCTCTAACAAAGCAGCTGAACTGATGCAGAATCTCTGAAGTCTGTCACCCCTTTTACCCTCTCCAAAAGTGAAGGTAGGAGCACAGTAAGCTATTTACATTTATTGCCATATTTTCTGGGTAAGATTTTATCCCTCTGAAGGTGCATCTTAGTCTCTTTTAATTAAAATTGATTGTTGTAATTTACTTAATGTATTATTGTGACCCACACTGCTACTCTTCTGTCACAATTTTTAAGAGCTCTTTAAAGTCTATTTGATCTATGGCACATCTAAATTTTTCCACAGGTCAGCATGTATTTATAACAGATGTTAAAGCATTGTACCTTTATCACATTAAAAGGGTAAAACACAGGCTTCACATATTCTGATTGTAGTAAAACCCACTCTTATGCAAGACAATGAGAAACATCTGGCTCACTATGTAGAGTGGGAAAAAGATTTGTTTTACAGTGGATAACAGTAACAGGCATGACCAGAAATATAATACTTTCTCCTGGTCCCAAAATGGAACTGAATACCCATCATGGTAGATGCTTTACAAACACATAATAAAATCATGATCCCTGATCCAAAGACCTTTCATGGTAGCTGTAGAAACAGAGAGTGCAAATGAATCTACTAAACAGATGGCAGTGATCAGAGCATTGGATGATAGATAAATCTATACTGCTATGAAATACTATGCAAACAGGCTCCTTACCTGCTACACATGCTGTGAGGACAAAACATGGCACACTCCTGCTGCACCCATCGACAGAAGGAGGCAATGCATCTGCCATGCACTCCATAGGCCACCACCCTACCCAAAACAGAGTTGGAAAAACACAAAATAGGGGTCCAGGCAGAGCTGCACAAGTGAAATGCTGGAAGCACAACAACAGAGGCCAATGAGTACAAATGTATTTTATTTTGCCTGTCCGTCACACCTGCAGGTGAATTATACACAGGGGCACTTTGCTTCTGGTGGTTCTTAATATTTCACATTTAGACTGAGCTCCCTCTCCTTTCCCCCACTTTCCACACTTGTTTTCATAAAAAATTCAGTTTTCACAAGCAAACAAATAGAACAAAACACTGACCTTTCAGGCAAAATATACAGTCTAGAGAAGAACTGAGCTCTAGTCACATACCCATTGATGACCAGGATTGTTTGTTATGGAAAAGGATTCATTTCCTGGAAAAACAACTGTTTTCCTCCCTGTCTTGGATCACTGCTGTTTGACTTTTTGGATATTTATGTCATATAATTCCAAGAGAAGTTGCAATGTTCTTAGTACCTGTTCTCTGGCATGCTTATGTGCCTGCACAGTAACAAATATTAACATAAATGAGTTTACATTGTATTTCAGTTAATAGGAATTAAATGTTACCATGCAAAATCTGTACTGCAACTAATATGAATTTGTTTAATTATATAGTTCTCAAAGCTTAATTTCATTGTTTTTATAGTCCTGTATCCTCAAAATCTTTGCGGATTGGTGTAGGAGAAGGGCATAATTAACCTTTAAAAACTTTTTCTTGATTAATTTCACTCAATAGTCCCATAGAGAGGAATTATCTTACCGGGAATGGTTGTAATGTATTGCCTTCCTGTTCTAATGTTGCCTGCTGCAAAGAGAAAAGCTATAAAATAATACTTGGGATCAGATTTACACCTGGTACTCAGGGCAAATGACGACACCCTTCCTTTTTCCTCACCTCCTCCCCTCCTCCTTCTTACACAAGGCCCCAGCAGCAAGCTGTTATCTTAAAAGCAAGCAGCACACATCTCCTACACCTTACATCCAACTGTTTTCCACTTCATACAGTTTCTCCCTGACCACTTCTGTGGTAACCTAAAGGAAGGTTTGCCATACAAGTGAACAATCTGCGGGTTTTACCATATCATCCCAAATACAGCATTAGTTTATTCATTCTGAACTTCCATGCCTGAAAGCTAGTTCAGATCAACACAGAAATGCAGCTGAGCTCTTAAACAATAAGTCTCCACCCACAATAAAAATTGCCACCATAATTACTGTCACTACTGTTGACAGTTAAGAAATCAGACCAATAAGAAGTGGCAAGGCTGAGCATGTCACCTAGTGTATCCCTCTTCAGGTCCATGATTGTTTTCTAAATTTCTTCTATGCAGCCCGACAAGACTTGTTAAAAATGTCCAAAGCAATTAAATTTCAGCATCTTCCTTTGGGAGATAATTCCAGGTTGCAACAGATTACACTGTCTTGATGAGCTCCCTGATACCCAGTCTAAACTTTGCTTAATAATTTCCTCTCATTATTTCCTTCTTCAAACTCTTCCTCTGCATCCAGCACTACAGCCTTCAGGCATATAAAAGCATTATCTACTATTCTTTCCTAATTTAACTGCCACATTTCCCACATCATCTTTGCTCCTCTTGGTGAGAGAGGATAACAAAAGAAAATTTAGATTCATTTTACATCCCCATGTCCCTCTTCCTGAAGGTACATTAGCACACTGTACCAGGACCATTTGCACTGTTGTTGTGTACTTACATTGCTAGTTTAAGAGCCAATGTGAACACAGCAATTTACCTAAACATTTATAAATTACTTCAAATGACAGAAATATTTGCTGCCAAATACTTTTATGAAACAGCATGAATCTGATCTTTCTGGAATATACTGAGAATTTCAACTTTTTGCAAAGAATATAGAAGTTGCATTGGAGAGGAAGGCAAAAAAATGTTGCAGAGAAATAGCAGTGTTGAAGGTAACTGACTTGCAGACCCACCTGATTTACCTTGCATACATTACAGTCAGCATTTACATAATGTGTATAAATATGTAGCACAATAAATAATAACTCTTAATCATTCTCAGTTTGAATATAACAAATGCTACAAAGACTTGATAAAGATTTTTGTATTTGATGGAAGACCCCTATAATGTACACAATGCTTATTTATTCCTGCCCTAAAAAAAAAGACAAACAGAAACAGCAGAGGAGGGCATTTGTATTCTCAAACAAACTGCTGAAATTCAACTATATGCCTAGAAATAAAGCTCCAGTGCATGCTGTTAATGACAGAAGAAAACCCATTAGTATATCTTGGAAGTACCTGTTAGAAGATCTGATGATTTCAGTTTGGTCAGCTATCATTCATCAGACATTTGATAGCAGATGTGAGTTCAAACTCCCCGAATCAGATAAAAATTATGCTCAAGAGTTTAGGACGTAATCAACATAGGTAGATAACAAACAGACACATGATCTCAATAATCATGTTTGTGACTATAATGATGCAAGACCTTGTATATAAGAACAAAAAAAATTAGTCTCAAAGTCAGAAAAAGCATGCAGGTTGCCTGCCTTGGTGAAATAACAGCATTTTGTCAGTGGAAAGTGGGGATAGATTAAGGACAAAGAACACTCCTGTGTCACAATACTGTCTGTCCCCATTCAGTTTAGGAAATAGTTTTAGCCAATCAGGCCAGCTTGACCACAGTCAGATTCCCAGTTATCACTAAATTCTCTGTCCGAGAGAGAACAACTGCCATAATACATTTGGCTATAATGTATTAATATGAAAGATAAAACAGTTCTATATTCTTTCTTCCTGCTCACAGCACAAATACAGGTAGGGCAAGATACTACTTTCAAAATGTTAAAAAACTCAAAAGAAAACCAAGAAACCCCCAAAAACCCCAAACAAAACCAACCAACTAAATAAAGAAAAGCAACCCATTGAGCAGTGACAATAGTAAGAAAATGAACAATTTGAAGTTCAGAAAGCAACCTAAGTAGGAATTTAATGTCTGCATAATAAAGATCTCACTTCTTTTGCCTTTGTTCATCAGCCCCACTGAAGTTGGCAGGAGGCATTTTCTGTCACCAAGATCATCTAAAGTGTCTGCTGTGCTAAAGCAGTGCAGCTTGTGCTGTCGCATGTGCATATCTGTAACATTCTGCTCTGGGATAAGTGTATTCATGTTCTCATTTCTCCATACAGAGTAATAAATCAGCCTTCACTGTGCAAGAGCTTATGGCCAATTGTAAAACCACTGCCGCCTCCCTTTTATCACTGTAAACATGATTTTTGCCATAAAAATAAAAAGCCATAGTTTTACATTGATTTGAGAGTACATGGTCTCTGCAGTTGTGTGGGATTGCCTTGGTCTCAGCTGGCTGTAGCATGTTTTAGCAGGTGTCTAGTGGGTCACGTGGCAATTCCCTAGTCTCTTTTATCTTAAATTCTGAAAATGTAATAATAATGTGTGGTAAAGATCTGACAAACTCAGGTAGTGCCTGCATAAAAGCCATAACCCTTTATCATACTTGATGCTGGGAGTGCAACTTGCAGGAATCCAAGGAAAAGGGAGAAAATTATGATGAAAAACATAAAAATAAACCCAGACTCGAGACTGAAGAGGCAAAAAATTCAAACAGCTCCTGGTGAAGACTTTAAGTGGGCCCAAGACTTGTCATAGCCCCTCTTCTGCTCTGCTGGGGGCAGGCTGAGGCTGCCAACATAGGACCCAGAGCAGGGGGGCAGAGCATAACACTAGAGAAAAGGCATAGATGGAAATGACATCTTTGTGTGACAGTTTTGACTGTGTTATTAATGAGGTTTCTCTATGTTAATTTGATAATTTGAGTATGTTAGAACATGAATCATACTATGAATTAATTCTTTGCTCCATATAGATAAGATTCTTTCTGTTATGTTTTTGTATTTATATTTCTATCTCTGTCTCTCTCCACATATATAGTTTATAATGCAATCATAGAATAACTCAAATTGAAGGGGATCCATACAGATCACCTAAGGCCTACCTAAAACTAAGCTTTATGACTACAAGCATTGTCCAGACACTCCATGAACTCTGACAGGCTTGTTGTCATGACCAGAACTGTGGGCAGCTTATTTCAGTGAGTGACCAACCTCTTAATGAGGAACTTTCTCCTAATGTTCAATGTGAATTTACTCTGATGTGACTTCATTCCATTTCCACATGTCCTACCACCAGTGACCAGATAGAGGACCATGTATAATCCACTTCTACTCTTCTTTTTATCATGTGAAAAACTTAACCACCTTGTAAATGCTTTGTTTCACATACTTTCCAAATAGTGTGTAAAGGTTTCTTTATGATCAAAGCAAGCACTAGATAGGGAACTGTTCATCAAATCTGCCCTACTGAGTAGTTCCACTGCAAGCCTTTCAGTGTATTGTGTTTCTAGTAATGAAATAATTACATTGCATGGCTATACACATAATAAATACGACTTAATTAGAAAGTACTGGAATTAAATGTGCAGGTTTTTTCTAAATGAACATTTTAGGGAAGATTAAACTTTACTACAGTGAGGTATGTCTTTCTTAGAGCTGTAATACCTCAGAAAAGTTTCTTGGCAAGCAGTCACTCCTCATGAATGTAGCATGATCTTAATCACAGGTAATGGATACATTAAAAATGGCAAAATGACGGCAGCAGGTTAAGCAAATGCACTGGAAATAAGGTTAATAAGAAAGAACAGCAAGAACTAAAAAATGTATTTCCTTATTATATTGGAGACTTTCCTGCTCTCTCAGTTTTTGTTCTTTAACCCTCCTGAATCAACAAGGCTTGTTCAGCAGACAAGGCTCTGAAAGAAGAAAATTGAGCTGGCTTTCAGCTGCGTAAGGGTAGACAGGTAAAGAAGGGCACTGAGAAGCTGGGAGTGTCTCATAACCACACCTTCACTGAGCAGTTTGCAATCGTGAAACACTGTCAACTTAAAATCTGAGCCTAACAGTCAGAACATAGAAAGAGGTCAGGATATGATACTCTTTCCCTGCCGAAAAGAGGAAGGTCATACCTGGTTATACACTCTCCTTTTCTTATGGCACTTCAGAAATTGAGGGAATAAAGAAGAGAGATGCCCTACCTAGATCCTCAGAATTGTTTGCAAAATAATCCCAAATTCATCTGCACATCAGGACTAGGCTTGTCCCAGGCTAAGCTGCAGTGAAGATTTGCTCAATAGGGATCGTTGCTGTAGGGAACTGCAGAGTCATTCAGGCTGGCCAGGACCAAATCATCTAGAACAAGCCTATGTTCAAAACATTATTAACTTCCAAGTAACAGCAGATCACTCAGGATCTTCTCCAGTTGAGTTTGGAACTCTTCAAGGATGGAGATACCACAGTCACTCTGGGTAAGAAGTGTCGAACCACTGTGGTAGTTTTGGCTTTAGGCCTCAGTTAGGCCTAAATTTAGCAGGTCCAAAGGATGTGACATAGATCAGAAGGGACAAACATCACCTGACTTAAGCAACCAAAGTGGTATTTCATATCATCTGAAATTATCAAGAAGTGTCAAAAGGTATAATAAGAGAGAGGAGGAGCTTCTCTCTCTTTTGTGTTCTGCCTCAGACTGGTGAGGAGGCACTGCTTTGCCTCTGCTGAGATTAGGCCTTGTCGCCCTCTGCACTCATGTTATCTAGGGAGGTGAACATTTTCCTGTTAATTTTCTCCTCTCTTGCTGGGAGGTTTCTCTGGAAGAGTTGTTGGGAGGTTTTGTGGGGTTTGGGTGGTTGGAATCTGTATTATTTGGTTGGGTGACTTGGTAGTTATTGTTGTTAGCCTGGTTTTCTTTTTCTCACATTTATATATATATATATATGTATTATATCATATTCTGTTTTTAATTGGTTTTCTTTTGTATAATATAAGAAGCTTGCTACTTCAGGTTTTGGGATTTTTCTCTCCCTCCTTTTCCCTTGGTTGGGGGTGAGGACCCCTTTCTCTCTGTGTTGGGCAGTTGGCATTTTGCCAGCTCAACCCAAGACAACCATTCATGGTGAAATTTAGTTTTCCTTTATATAAAATAGGAATTGCCATTGTTTTACCTTGTGATGCCACCTTTTTTGTACTGCACCTCTGAGAGACGTCTGGCTGCGTCCCTCAAATCTCCTGTAGCATTTCCTCATCTGTATTGCCATCCCCTGACCATCTTCTACTTTCCCTTACATGCTACTCTGATTCATCAGTATCTCTTTTGCATTGAAGGCACCATTGCCTTAAAATAAATTTTAGCTCAAACAAGATGAAAACACGAGTTAAAGCAAATAGCCATTTATAAAACATAAGCCACCTTATAGAGATATAGGTATGAAATTAAACCCTGGAAACTACTTGAAGACCGTGTGCAAATGGAGCCAGGTTTATGCGTCTTATATGGATCTAGGTACCCCATAGTGTCAGATCAAAGATGCAGTGCTGTATTTGTGAAGGGTTTTCATGGGAAAGCATCTGACTTTGGAAACATATTCACCTTCAGAGCCTAGATCCAGCTGTGTGCATTATTCAGTTTCAAAAGTTTTTCCTCTTTCCTCTCCCAGCTTTTCACCACATTTACATGAATCCATACAATGCCAACAATTGTGGCACATGTCATCACTTCCTCCTACACCTTCAATTGGACTTACACAATAATTAAGTTGCCTTATACAGATGTGGCTCACTCCTATCTTGAGCACCCTGCTAGTTATTTGCAAACTGCCAACCTATTCTGAGTGAAATGCACTTCTCTTAAGCAGATTTATTTACATGGTTCCATCCAATGTAGCAGAAATTGCAAGGCAAGGCAGGGAGGGAAATAATTTTCGTGTTTAATGGAACATGGAAACAAGCTGGTTAAGAATCTGACCCAAGCACATAAGATTTGACTTAATATACAGAAGCTGTTGAAAGTGAAGAAGTGAAAACTTAAAAATCATCCAGTCTCCATCAACTCAGAGGAAAAGTGCTTATCAACCTAAGGAACAAAATTAATAGACAACTTTGTAATATTTTTTTAAGTGGGTTGGGGGCTTTAAGTGATTTTAATGCAGTCTCCTTAAATAATTTGCAAAGCTACTTAAGCAGTGAAAACAATTTCTACAAAAGTTATGCTTTGTGAATGAGTGTTTTAAGATCGCTTTGCTAAAATTATTTCTAATGCAGAATTTTCAGTATCTGCCCACTAAGTTACTTACACTTTTGCTTCTTCATCCTCATAAGTATTGACTAGCCAGCCATGAGGCTCCATGCAGTCTGGAACACAGCAGAGAGGAGGAAATAGCACTCAGTGACAAGAGTAATGCCAGATGAGCTAATGCCAGACCTCAGAGTCTTAAAATGAGATATTTCAAACAAGGACAGACAAATGGACTCTACTGATTATTCATGTTTTGAAGGCATTCAGGGAAGGCAATGTGCTATGTGTGGTAGAGTTGTAAACAGCCATAAGAAATAATGTATTCAATGTCCCTTATCCTATTTTCTATTTGTCACCGTGTTGCTGCCTGTATTAGTGTAATACAAACAGCTGCACACCACTCCATGCACACAGATGCTGCATTAAATGCTAAGACAATAATTGGTACTGGACTTCTCTTTAAGCTCTGTGTGTAACTCAACTGTGATGCTGTTCACAAGACACTTGGAAGATTATGGCTTGTTCTAACTTTTCTGTTATTTAAAAGCTGGTGTGGGTGGTTTAAAAGAAAAAAAGCAGGAAAAAGAGGGATAAGCAGAGCTAAAAACCCTATCGTTTAACAAAAAAAGAAAATCACATCAATTTGCTTGCAGTCAGTAAATTACACCACTGGATATATCATGAATATTCCCATGTGACAAAAGCAAAAAAGAAATGCAGCAAAGCCTGGGAAGAAAGCAGAATTAAGGCAACTAAGTTGCTTTTAGTCCCCAGGTTGCATCAGTCCAAATTAACCTACATCATTTTATGTAACCACAGATTCCAAAATTAATACCATAATGCCCTATAAACATAGCAGCAGGAATCCACACAAACTAAAGAATGGATATATTTGAAGCTTCATCCTAATTTCTAATCACTAAAATATCCCAAAATGTTCAAAAATCTTTCTTGGATTTGATAGGCTCCATTATTTCCAGAAATTGTAAAACCTAGTTTCTTAAACATCAAAAAATATACTGAAAGAGAGGTGCAGAAATTATGTCACAAAATGAACTTGTCACCTACATTGAATTAGGCATAATTAGAGTAGTGTGACACATTTATAACAACAAATCTTAGTCAGAAAAATTATCTTCTTATAATATTTCCTTCAGAATTCAGCCCATAAAAATATTTGAACATTTTTGACAAATCTAAGGTCAATTTTAATAAACATGGGTGTTTTTGTCAGTGCTCAGACTCAAGACAAATGTGAATAAAACATGGAAATAGTAAATTAAGACTGATTTGATTTTTAAAAATAACAACTTGTGTTCATAATATTTTTCATAACAAACAGAAAAGGTATCTGTGCGTCCCAATTAATTTAATCTAAAAATGCTGAATAACTCCCAGTCTCGAGAGGGAAGTACATATCGCTAAATACTTAATGTCACTATTTTATGATGGCTACTAAGGTATCACACAGGAAAGGGCAGTCTTTCAGTTATGTGGGCCCAGGCTGGGTTCCAAAGAAGTCTGCAGAACTACTTATAATTCGAGTGGGGTTTTGCCCTTTTATTTTAGGCTAGATTTTGAGCACTCAGCAGCTCTGCTCTAGGTACTGAATGGAACAATTGGATTATCAGATTTTTACAGTGCTACTCTTGGAGAACCAAGGGGAACCCTGGAGAAATTTTGAAAACCTAAGAAAAGTATATTTATCAAGAATGTCCATAACTGAATGAAAAGCTAGTGGGAAAAAATACCACACTTTGCAGCAGGAACCTCATTTTAAGATGATGTCTTGGTTTGAGCTAGCAAACTGCCAACTCCCAAGTACAGAGAGAAAAGCCTCTTTCCGCCTGTCAGAAAATGAAACGGTTAATGATTTATGCATTCTAAGAGACTTTGCAGGCTTTTGACTTTTGCATTATACCTCTGATGGCAGTTGGGCCCATCCCTTCCTCCAGTGCTCCAGCCCTGCAGAGGCAAGAAGAGCCGTTGCCCTGCCCTCCGCATGAACCCGACGAATATGGGGGTTCACAGCCCGGCTGGCCATACTGCTTCATGGAAAACAACCCCCTGCCTTGGGGGAGGTGCAAAAGGCATGCTGAGGGTATAAAAATGGACTGGTAACTTTGGGAATTTGGGCTCTGTTCCTCGCCCCCGCCGCCTGCAGGACTGCTGAGATGCAATGCTGGACCCTGGGGCGGTGACTATGTAACCTTTTCATTCTCGTCTTTTCTCATCTCTTCTTTTTCCTCGCTGTCCTGGACTCTTCTCCTGTCTTGCTTCCCCCTATGCATCTTCCCCCCTCCCCCCCACCAAGGTTATTTTCTATGTCACACTATACGGAATTGTTAAATAAACACCGATCATATAGTGTTGTTTCACTTAAATCCACTCCAAAGGGAATGATTAATAACAACCTAGGTTACCCCTGTCCCCTTCCCAGGAGCAGGTCATGACACCACCCACCAAAGAAAGGAAGAAGAAGGAGAGGAGTAAAAAAACTTCAAACTACGTTTATGCTACCACCACATGTATTTTTACAGAAAGAAAGAGAAAATTAGAAGAAAAGTACCATCACGTGCACACAAGTCAGAAACAACAAGAAACAATTCCCCACTTCCTAACGAACACATAAATTTTACTATCTTAACTACAAATTAATTTAAAAGACTTAGTCCCCAGGGAGACAAACCCAAGCAGAAAGGAGAGAACCAGAACAACACATTTTACTTTCCTGAGATAACTGGTGAACCAGTGGTGGGCCTGGTCCACCCCATCCCCCCTGGGACACCATCGTGCGTCCTCCCGAGAGGAAGGCTAAGAAGCGACTGCCTGAGCCACTCCTACCCAGGCTTTGACTCCTTTGGAGAATGATGTTGTAATATGATATAGAATACAATATTATTGGCTAGAAACTGTATGCTGTTAGCTCAGCCTAGCTCAAGTCAGCTGACAGCTCCAGGCCTACCCCTAGATTTAAAGCCTAAATTTAGGCTCACTTAGGTAACCCTATAACAGAAGAGATGGGTGAAAATCTTCAGGTTCTTAGTATGCCTTTTAAGAATCTAAAAGCTTTTACTAGCCCACATTTAACTAAACAGCCTCTCATTCCAGACTTCTGCTTTCAAAACAATATTACACAAGTGTTAGTCATTGAATTTCCAACTTGATACTTTCAGAAAAAAAAGAGATAGTTTCACATATGAACTAAAAGTGAATAATCTAATTGAATTTGTGCATCATGCATCAACTCTCAAGATTAAGGTAGATGTGCAATGAATACTTAATCAATTGAGTCACTCATTCTCACAGGTTAGTCATTTGACATTCTTCATCAAGATATTTAGTTTGAATTTTTTTTAGTATTTTTGTTCTAAAGATTGAATATTGGTAGTAAAATCTTGAGAAGTTCTTAAAAAGGCAGATTAACTGTACATTCAGCAGAAATGTAACAAAAGTTCTGAACAATCTAATACTGTCCTGACAAGGATCTTTCCATTTCCCAGAGTTGTATGAATTCCTGTGGATCATATTCCCTTTTATTCAGATTCCTGACGGAATACATTTAAAAATTAAATAAAAATTAAAATATTGTCTTTCAATTAGACTATAATAAAAAGTCTTTTTCTGGACTGAATATTAGAGCAGGTAAAAGTTTATTGTCTCCTGGTGGATGTTCATTGTCTCCTGATATATGTTCAAAATCTCCTGATGTATGTTCCTCTCATAAAGATGATTTTAAATCAGTAAATACATTAATATTTTTACTGACCTGTAAGAAAATAGGTTTGTGGACACTAAACCAAAGTACTAAAAATATCAATTCCTAGTAGCACAATGAAATTCATAAGCTTCAAGAATCTGTGTTTTGGATATTAGGGTCGTTACCTTGTTTTTAAGGGTGTTTGCACTGGTAAGAAACGTGTTGTCATAGAATCATAGAATAGTTTGGGTTGGAAGGGACCTTAAAGACCATCTAGTTCCAACCCACCTGCTGTGGGCAGGGACATCTTTCACTAAAGGAGTTTGCTCAGAGCTCCATCTAGCCTTGCCTTGAACATTTCAAAGGATGGGGCATCTGCAACTTCTCTGGCCAACCTGTTCCAGTGCCCCAACACCCTCACAATAAAGAGTTTTTTCCTAATATCTAATATAAACCTACTCTCTGTCTATTTGATGCCATTCTCCCCCTTACATGCCCTTGTGAAAAAAATCTCTGTCTTTCTTGTGGGCTCCCTTCAGGGACCGGAAGGCCACAATTAGGTCACCCTGAAGCCTTCTCTTTTCCAATCTGAACAATTACAATTCTCTCAGCCTTTTCTTGTAAGAGAGGTGCTCCATCCCTCTAATCAGTTTGGTGACTCACCTCTGGACTCACTCCAACAGGTCAATGTTCTTCCTGTCCTGGGGACCCCAGAGCTGGATGCAATACTCCAGCACTGGGATCTCATCAGGGCAGAGCAGAGGGGCAGAATCACCTCCCTTGAATTGCTGCCCACACTGCTTTGGATGCAGCCCAGGACAGGTTTTTCTTTCTGGGTGGCAAGTGCACATTGCTGGATCATGTCCAGCCTCTCATCCACTAGCACCCCCAAGTCCCCTCATACAGATAACAAAAGAATAGGTGCTCATTTGTTGCTTAGCAGCCAAGCATAACAAAGCATAAGACCTATTAGACTCAGTAAGGATTTTTTCTGGAGAATACAATGCACAGACCTGCTCATGCTGAGGAACTACATTGTGGGACATCTGTTAACACAGTATCACTTGACTTGTTTTGAGTATGAGCTATTTTTATGTCATCAAAGGGATCAAAACCACCACATAGAACAAACTGTTGATGGCAACCTTGGCCAACATCATGGTACCACCTCAGATGGAGAGGTAGGTGCATGTCAGAGCACATCAGTGCTCAGTGGCTGCTACAATGTGCATAGCATTTCATAGTAGAGTTCTGACATTGCAAGGAGACCTTCAGCTATGTGTTTACCAGTCGTCAAATTCAGAAAATAAAGCCATAAACAGCTCATGAGTTACATGCTGTTCACAAGCTTGGACAATATTCTTCCAATCAAAAGATCATTTACTTATTAAGCATATAGTCTAACAAAAAAGACACACTCTTCCCAACTCCAAATATATGAAAAGCAACAGCTATCATCAGATTGCAGCACTGAAACCATTTAGGAATGCCTTATATCAACTCTAAAGCACAAACAACACACTGAAGCAGTACTTCATTGCTATACTATTAAGCTGGTAAAATGACTTCTCCATTAGGTAAAGCAAAAAACAAACGCAAAAGAAATAGCATGCTCTAACATAATCTGGAAAAAGGAGAGAGGAAGCCAACCATGGACATTTTGAAATGCTGTTGAATATCAAGTTCTTGGTAAGGATTACTTGGAGGAAGACTGGTTTTAGAAACATATTAATATATTTAATGGACAAAATATTCAAAGCAAATTATCCGTTTTTATTGAGGTATCTCTATATTACAACCTGATTTCAGTACAACTTTCAGACCAAGATGCCTCTCTGTGCTTTGACGTACACATTTTTACTACATTAACTGAGAAATGGTACAGGAATATTTATGGATGGGCGCAATTGTCTAAAAAATTCACTCACATGTTTTAATGCTTTCATTCAGATCCAGACAACACTGTCTGAAATCTATTTAATAAAGATTAATTCAGTTTGCACTGGCAATCAATGCGCTATGCTCTTTCTCTTGAACATCTCATTGAAGAAGAGCAAGTTAGAAAGACGTTAGTTAATAAATCAGAGGAATGCACACAAGGCATAAAAAATAACAATTATACAGCAAGAGCACAAACAGGTACCTCAGGTTCTAACTGCAGGTCAAGTGCATACTTCGCCATTGCCGATACCTCCATATTCCTTACCACATTCCCATGTTTTCTTTGTGGATGCAAGGCTCCTTATCAAGCTGCCAACAGATCCTTCCAGAGTGGAAATGAATCTCCACTCTGCTTCACTGAACTCCTGCAGACAGGAACCTCTAAATGCACATACTGTTATTCCTTGACATTCAGATTAATTTTATCAGAGACATCAGGAAATATTTGTGACTTCTGATTCTCATTTCTCAAATTGTTTCATTAAGGAAATTAGAAAAAAGACAAATGACTGAAGGAGGAAAAGAAGCTGGGGGATATGGAGGACTCAAAAAGTATTTAACCAGAATGACGCAGATTCAGAGTCAAAAAAAGGAAGTGGATATAAAAAAAAAAAGGGCACCACAAACCCCTAAAACCCTTGCCTGCTTTTGACTGGTTTCAGAATCCACATTCTAAAACCTTCTCCTCTTTATTTTCTAAGAAAAAAGAACAGCTAAGTAACTGGTAGTAAATCAGTAATGCAGTAAATTTGAATTATTTAGGCTATCTCCTTACTCCCCTTTTTTTCCTTATTTTTTTAAGTAAATGCAACTTTCTAAGCTATCTTGGTGGACTCCTTGCACCCCATTGTCAAAAATTAAAGCAGTGACCTGCTGTGAATTCAGCTGCTCTCGGACCTCTCACCCCTCCTCCACTGTTGGTTGATGCTGTGCATTTTCAGCAGAGCAGATCTGAATGCCAAGCATGGGAACTCACTGGCATTCATTTACAAGGCAGCAAGCATGGAGTTTTTCTCATCCATTAAGTCCTGCAGCTTCTCCTGATGCTGGGATAACTGCTAACACCAGCAGTGACAACCATGGGATGGAATGTCAGCCCAAGATGAGAAGCAACAACACTGAAAAGAAACTGCGTGACTGTGAATCCCAATGCCTTTCCCACACAGCCCAACCATGACACCAGCTATATTTTTCTGAGTGGTAGGGAAGAAAAGCAGGCAGGAGCAGCACACACTGAGCCTGCATCCATTGCAGCACCAGCATAAGGCAAGCTAAAAGTTCCCTCTCTTTCTGCAAAACACGGCTGCAAACATTTTGACCTGCCCCTGGGTCTAGGGACTAAAACAGCACAGGTGCTCTTTAAGTTGCCTGTCTCAAACACTGTCAGGGCCACAGAAGGAACTTGAGATTAGCAGCAAAGGGAGGAACTTTCGCCTGGAAGGTGCTAATTGCAGGCCTGATAGAGGTATCTGGTTATCATATCCTGGTTAATGCATCTGGACAAAAATTCCCACTTTGGTAAACTGTGGAAAACTGCTTACACACATATCACCCCAAGATATGGGAACAGCATCTGTGACCACCCTGTGAATACCTGAATCTTGGACTGTATAAAGTTGGTACTTCCAGAAGAACAACCTGAAGACCCTCACCACCAAGTCCAGGTTGAAGAAGGACCAATGGGACATTCCTGAATCCGTGCGTGGAAGATACCTTCTACTTGATAGCTCTCTCGCTCTCTCTATTTCTTTCTATCTCTCTACCTGCCATTTAGTGTTAAATAAAAACCTGGCTATTGACTTCAGCATGTGGTCTCATTTGCACCTTAATTCAGGCAGAAGCATCTCTCATTAGTGGAATCAGAACACTGGTACTATGTCAAGGGCATTTATAACCTCAATTTTCCTTCAGCAGCTGTCACCGCTGACTCCAGATTTGAAACATCTGTGTGCTATGAGCCCTGCAAAATTTGGTATTTCATCATTTAATTTCTTCAGTGGTTGTTTTTTTGATTCAGCAATGCTGTTTACAGGCATTGAGAGTTATTTGCACAGTTTGATTTTCATTTGTTAAATTATTTGAGCATGGGGAGGATGAAGAACAAATAAAAGAAAGACAGAAGGGGGTATATAAAATGGATCTATTTGGCCAGAATTAGGCAAAATCAGGATAAAGCCTCTTTTTACATGTGAGATCTGAATCCCAACATCACCTTCTACAAGACTACCATAACCATCACAAAGTGTGATCACAGGTACCTGTACCGACTGGAACAGTGTTGTAGTTTGGGATTATTATGTAAATTCTCTCCCCTGCCACTAACTGCCCATGCCAGCAGTTAACAAAAAGGAGCAGTTAACTGCTGAGCACCTGGGTGGGGGCAGGTTTGTCTCTTTTGTTTTTGGGGACATTTTTTGCATTCTTAGCTCGGTGGAACACGGGAGCGGTGTGCGGCCGAGGAGGGAAGCTGCTTTTGCGGGCTACTGCTAGAGTTTCTTGCCGAGACGCTGCTTTTTTTTCGGCTCGCCACGGCTGTTTCTCCTGGTTCCTGCATCTGGGGTCCTGGCTTCTGCTCCGGTCTCACTATCGCCTGCACCGTCACGGCCTGCCTGCCCCGGCTGGGGCAGTGACCCGGGAGAGAGAGGTTTGCAGCTGCTTCTCCAAGACACGTGGTGGTTCCCCACTTTCAGCTTTCTTTTTCTTCATCTGGGACAATAGACACAGAGTTTCATCTGGGAACTCACCCTGCTGCCAGCCAGACTGTGACTTTGACGCTAGGTATAACTTTCCTCCTGGAGGAAAACCTGCTGGGTTTTGTTGTTTGCTTTTTTTTCCTTTTCCTTGTGGTGTTTGGGAAGCGGTTTGCACTAGTCTGTTTGCATATATACATATATACATATATATATATATATATATATATATATATATCAGTTAAGAACAGTTATCCTTCTTGTATTAAAATTCCTTTTCTTAAATTTAACAAAGAGTGGCGTGATTATTGTGGAGAAGGCCCCCTCCCCCGCTTGTGGGTAAACATTTTGGTTTTTTCCCCTCAAACCAAGACAAACAGGGAATGAAAAAGAAAGTTATGCTTCCCCAATGAATGCCTTGTCATGAGGCTTTATGATCTCTTTATTGGTCTCAAGCTTCTGAATTTGAGAAAACATAACTTTCAAATTTCTTTTTTTTTTTTCAAACAGAAAAAGCAACTTGGTAACTGTAGTGGTTTTAGCTAGGCCTCAAATTGGCAGGCTCAGAGAATCTATGTGGATTGGGAGACAGCTATCACCTGACTGGGTATCCAAGGAAGTATTTCATACCAGATGATGCAAACTTAAGATATGAGGCAGCAGTGGGAGGTGTTAGTTGAGTTCCACTATGGCTGGAGTGCAGAGTGGACTGCTGCAGTTTTTCTCCTCTGTTAGGCCCCGCTCCTGCTGCCACTACATCATATTTTGTTTGCATTCAGGGAAGTAGAAACATTTTTGTTGTTATACTTTCTCTTTCTTGCAGGGTGTCTTTTAGAGTGCTTATGAATCTAGAGTGATGAGCTTTGTATTAACTGGGGAGTGGGAAGTTAGTTCTTGTTATACATAACTTGTGTAAGTGTGTGTTATGTTGTAGTTTTCTCTTAATTTTTTCTTTTCTGTATAAATACATGTAGTTAGTTTCAGCATAAACCTGGATTGAGGCGGTTTTTTTCCTCTCCCTCTTCTTTTTTCCCTTAGCTGGTTGCAGGGAGGAGGAACCCTTTTCAGTCTGTCCTGGACAGTTGGCGTTTTGCCAGCTCAACCCAGGACAGTGACAAACTGAAATTAACATACACATATTTTACTGACCTGATCAGCATCTTGCAGCCCTGGATGAAGCCTTACCATTTTGATCCATTTGCTGTGAAACTTTTGATTCCAATTCTGTCAAACTCAGTCATCAGAAAAGATGATAAACCAAGAGACTTAAAGCTATACAAACAGTCTACATTTCCTACTATAGACTAAATTGCTTTGTAGAGCAGCTCTGTGAGTCCATCTTGGACAATTTACCGAGTTTAATGTAAATGTTATTTTCTCCAACTTTACTGTGTATCTAGAAAAGACAGTGTAGGACAGTGAATTCAAGGGCTATCTAGCCTTTCTAATTTACAGAAACAACTCCAGAGGAGAGAATGCTAGAATGAGGAAGAGCTTCTGCCAGACATGCTCGGCATCACCATGGGTTATTGCACATGTCTGAGACATCCAACTGTACGGGGTCACTGCCTTCGTCTATTGTTTTATCAGCAAGTCAGTCCCAAGGTGACAAGAGCAATAACTCATTTCAAAAGGAGAGATAGTTGGAGAAGAAAATAGGGTTGGAAATCAAAATCCAGTAAGTTTTTAGAAGCCATAGGAGAAAATATAATACTGTCTAGATGCTGCTTAACACGTTTCCTGCTTTACAGTGCAGGGGTTTACGTGTTGTCCTCATCTGTTTCAAAACACATCTAGCAGTGTCATGGAGTTCAGCTTTGCAAAAGTGATTTTACTGATGGACAAAACAAGGCATATGGGCTTTGTCAGTTTATTAGGTATACTTGCTGATACAGCTAAGAGCATAGCCAGTGCACCCTGCATTTCTGTACAGCATTCTGGCTTCCAGACTTAAATTGATGTCAGTAAATTGGTATGAAATAACTGAAAAAGTGAGCTTATAACCTTTACAGTAAGGAGAAGGCTTCCTGAAACTAAAAGCTGAGCCCTTCCATGTTCATTGCCTTAGTGCCAGCAACAGTCTTAGCATCTCTGTAACATAGTTGGGCTGCTGGTGGAAGCAACACTGATAGCAGAAATATCACATTATGATCAAATGAAAATTTAGAAATTGTACAAAATATTTCCAGGGAAAATTGTAACAAAGAGACGTTTTTTGTCTTTGAGTCCATAGAGGGAGCTAATTCATGGACTGTAAGTGTTATGTCAATATATTCATTTAAGTTATAATACAAAACTAGACTTAAAATAATCTAAATACACCTGCAGGTGCAGTCAGGAAATATTTCTCTAAATGTTTATATATCTATCAGTGCTCCACAAATCTAGACATCCCTGGATTTAAACCTCCCCCCCATCTGACTGTACTGCAGTCTTGCCATTGTAGCATTAACACAAGCTGCAAAACTCAATTTAGCAGCACAGTACATACATGGAAGGTCAGTACCCTCAGCTATGGGCTCTGAAGGGCAGGCTGGAACCAGGAGACTTGATTAAAGTCCATTTGGCAATATCCACACCACACTGCAATCACAAACCTGGTATCCTGCTAACCTCTGTGTTGTAAACCACATGCACAACTTCTGTAAATTGACAAACACTAATCTAGCTTCTGTAAAGACCCAAAGAATTCAACAATTTGCATAGTGAACAAATTTACACTAGGATCTCCACATAATGCAAAGAATGAGGTATACATTACAATAAATAATCCCTTTTCCAGGATGTCTTGCTGCAGTTAACTTTCTTCTTAAATGCTGCGCTCTTAGGAGCAATAAAAAAATCTCTTTTCTGACAGTGGTGTATGCTATCAAGGAAAATAACAGAGGAATGGTTCTGAAAACCGAGTGTCGCAGGTTTGGCTTAGCTGTTACCAACCCTGGACTGGCCCCCCT
>JAJPCS010000016.1:5514120-5530657 GCA_021164005.1 Willisornis vidua nigrigula | reverse complement strand
CATTGGATACAATGGTTACTGGGGAAGCCATGGGCCAAACCATTACACCGAGTGATTTAGATAGTGATTCAGTCTGATGAGAACTGTAGTTAAATAAACTTCATTCCCAATTACTTTCTGTGACTATTTGAGACTGAAATTTCCAAAGGTTAAAAGCTTTCATTTGGCATTGGATTCTTGTATGAGACGAAGTTCCCAACCTGTGGGCTCACTGGGGGATAAGGGCACAAAGGAATGGTCTCCCCTGCAGACCAAACTGCATAGAAGCTCCACAGCTGGTGGATGGCTATGGTTACACAGTCGTGCTGTGAGAGTTCATGGTGCTCTTCATCCCAAGTGCTCTTCACTGAAGGACTGTGGATTGGTCATCAGTGATCTTCCCAACTCACTCAGAGCCTCTCCAATTCTATCATTACTCCATGAGGCCTTTGAATAAGTACAGTGGATTAAATCTTCCATCTAATCCTTTAACATCTTCTTGATGCTACAACAGGGAAGATTGAGCTTTGACTGTTCTGTTGTGGTGGGTTTTATCTTAGAATTCCCTTTAAGACCTCTGAAAATTAATGCACCTTAAAGTACACTAGTTTTGCATTCCTTTTCTAATGGCATTTTACATAGAAAATTTGCAAACTGGGAAAATTATGCATTGGTGTTTGATTATCATCATATCAATAGTAGGCTAATTTTGTTGTCCTCTCTATAAGCCAATCTGATGAATACCTTACTAACTAGCTTTGGATTGTCTTCCTTTTTATACATTTTGTATTAAAATTTTATGAATCAAACAAAAATATTAATGCACATACTGAATCCTGAAGGTATTTTGCCTACTTACACTAAATTATCTAGGTTATGGTTTTATGTTTGTTCAGGGTTTTTTGAGGGGGTGATCATGCATCTCTAATTTAGTTCTAGCTTATAGTAAAAATTTTATGGTGTCTATTAACTTCTTGTCAGCACACATTTTCTGTTTCAGAAACACATGGCAATTTTGTCAGGAAAGTCTTCTGGTTGTGCCCTGGCAATTTAGAGAACATGCCATTTGTTTGACGGTAATTTCTTGATTACAGTTTTCAAAATACTAAAAAAAATATTACAAATACTATTTCTTGTGAATATTTCAAGTTCAAACCCCTCTAGAAGACAGAAAACAAAGCTTTTTCAGGGAATCTTTACACACATCCCCCAAATACAGATTCAGGCAGGCTGACATCACCTTTCAGGAAAGTACTTAGTTAACTATGTGTATGTATTCTACAGTTTTCAACGGAAATTCAACATATTTAATCCCTGTCTTATATTCCAATTTTCATTTCACATTCTTTTTCCCTCAACTCTGTTTAAATTTTATAAATTTAAGGCTGGGGACACACCTGCTGGAAAGCAGCTCTGTGGAGAAGGACCTGGGGACCCTGGTGGACACCAAGCTGTCCATGAGGCAGCAGTGTGTCCTTGTGCCCAAGAGGACCAATGATTAGAAGATGATTAGAAGTTCATTAGTGTACTCGAGCATCTCTCTTACAAGGAAAGGCTGAGGGAGCTAGGCCTGTTCAGCCTCAAGAAGAGACGACTGAGAGGAGACCTCATCAATATCTGTAAGTATCTGAAGGGAGGGTGCCAAGAGGATGGAGAAAGGCTTTTCTCAGTGGTGCTAAGGAACAGGACAAGAGGCAATGGGCAGAAATGGATGCACAGGGAATTTCACCTGAACACAAAGGAAGAACTGCTTTACTGTGCAGGTGATCATGCACTGGAATAGACTGTCCAGAGAGGGTATCCCTTGCTTGAAGATATATAAGAACCCTTTGGACATACTTATGTGCTCTAGGGGAACCTGCTTGAGGAAGGAGGTTGGACAGAAAGACCCACTGTGGTCCCTTCCAATCTGGCCCATTCTGTGATGATGTAATTTTTCCTAAATTTTATTTCCTTCTGTTAATGAGTAAACTCACCAGTGCTCTCTATTCAAATACCACACTGTGGAAGCTTTTAACATTCCACTTTACTCCCTGACAGGGAGAAGTGGGTTTACCAATGTAGAAGTTATTATATGACAGACAGATTTATAAAGGTCTTGTAAACAAACCTGTGACAAATGAAGTGCAATGGTTTTACTTCACTGAGCAGCACTTATTAAAGCTTGCTTTCAAATAATGAAAATGGAACATGTATAAACAAACTCTCAGAGTTCAACTTGAATATGAGTGAGAAAATGTAATTAATCATAGAATCACACAATATGCTGAGTTGGAAGGAACCTATGAGGATCATTGAGTCCAACTCTTAGCCCTGCACAGGATCATCCCCAAAAGTCACATCATGTGCCTGAGAGCATTGTCCAAATACTTCTTGAACTCTGTCAGCTTGGTGCTGTAACCACGTCCCTGGGGAGCCTGTTCCACTGCCCATCCACCCTCTGGGTGAAGAACCTTTTTCTAATATCCAACCCAAACCTCCCCTGATACAACTTCAGGCCATTCCCTTGTGTCCTGTCACTGGTCACAAAGAGAAGAGATCAGTGCCTGCCCCTCACAAAACAGTCATAACTGCAGTGAGGTCTCCCCTCATTCTCCTCTTCTCCAGACTGAACAGACCAAGTGACCTCAGCCATCATGACCATGATCCGTATGGTCTTCAAGGACATTTTGTCTCTGTGTTGGGATCCTGAGTGAACACAGCAGGGTTAAGAGTTGGACTCAATGACCTTGTGGATCCCTTCCAACTCAGCATATTCTGTGATTCTGTGATTCTCCTGTAGGGGACCCCTCAAAGACTAACACTCCAAAGAGGTGTTTTAATTTTAGTTTGTTTCTGAGCATCTAAGGCTGGTGAAGGGACTAGAGCATAAGTCCTATGCGGAGAGGCTGAGGGAGCTGGGGTTGTTTAGCCTGGAGAAAAGGAGGCTTAGAGGTAACCTCATCGCTGTCTATAACTGCCTGAAGGGAAGTTCTAGCCAGGTAGGGGCTGGTCTCTTCTCCCAGGCACTCAGCCATAGGACAAGGGGCCACAGGCTTAAGCTCTGCCAGGGGAAATTTAAGTTGGATATCAGAAAAAAATTCTTTGCAGAGAGAGTAATCAGGCATTGGAATGGCCTGCCCAGTGAGGTGGTGGATTCACCATCCCTGGAGGTTTTTCAACTGAGATTGGACATGGCACTGAGTGCCATGATCTAGTAAATGGACTGGAGTTGGACCAAGGGTTGGACTTGATGATGTCGGAGGTCTTTTCCAACCCAATCGATTCTATGATTCTATGATTCTATTTAAATTGTAAATAAATTGAATTAATTTTCCCCAAGTAAAGTCTGTGAGCCTTTCTTGCCTATGGCAGCATCTGGTAAGTACTGTTCTTGTCTTTATGTCAATGCACAAGCTTTCTTACCTCATTATCTTCCTCTGTCCTGTTGAGGAGGTGAAGTTAGAGGGCAGCTGAGTGGGCATCTGACAGCTAGCTGAGGTCAACCCAATATCCAGTGCCAAAGAGCCAAGTGCAGGCTGGGTCTCACCTTCCTTCCAGAGGATGCCACCCTGTTCCAATCTTTTCAAAAGAAGATTGCATGGGTATGAACACGGCAGTGAAAACATATCCCCTGCATCACTCCCAAAAAGGCTCGGAGCAGCAGCAATTCCTCTAGTTAAGAATCAGGAGCAGGGAGCAAAGACACAATTATCCAGATCAGGCAGCTGCAATTAGCCTCAGGCAAAAGGGAAGTTGTACACACCATGAAAACGTACAAAATTCCTGTCTATTCCATAGGGAAACCAAGATTGAATACCCAAAGCTAAGCAATAATAGCTAAAATTTGCATCCTTTTAGTACTTAAAGGGGGTTTATCAGAAAGATGGGGACAACATTTTTAGTAGGCTCTGTTGTACAGGACAATAAGTATTGGTTTTAAACTAAAAGTGGGTGGATTTAGATGAGGTGTAAGGAAAAAATTTTTTTACAATGAGGGTGCTGAACCACCAGAATGGTGGCCAGAGAGATGTCAGATGCCTCATCTGTGGGAACATTTCAGGTCAGGTTTACAGGACTCTGGAAAACCTGGTCTAGTTGATATCCCTGCTCATTGCAGGGGGGTTAGATTAGGTGTCCTTTAAAGGTCCCTTCCAATGCAAATTATTCTATAGTTCTATAAAATGTAGTGTTGCTCTGAAGAATCTCACTCAAATGAAAATTTTGACACAAAGTATTTGAGTGGAGAGAACGTACTATGAATTTTAAATGGAGCCTTGCTGTGCAAAAATGATAATATGGCATAAACACGGAGGCCGAGGGAAAAAATTGAGAAAATAATCTGACAGGGGGAAAAAAAGGAGAAGCCAAGCCCTTAATCACCCATTTTTGCATTGTGTAAAAAGTTAAAATGTCAAAACAGCTATTCATTTTGACTTTGACAAAATGAGCAATACTATTTTACTCTAAATCCTTAGAACGCCCCAGTCACCATAGAGCTAGGATACAATGTCAGCTGTGTGCCTTGTTTCACAAAGATTTCTTGAAAAATACCAGTAAAATATGCAGATGGTTCCTTGAGGCACAAAGGAAAGTAGTGGTCTTGCAAATTAGGTTAAGCTGCTAAGGTAAGTTCTGCTCCACAGCTGGGTTTGAGGGAATTTTCTTGAGGGAGTTTTCCAAGATCATGTTTTCCAAACCCTTACAGTAAGGCAAGCAAAGAAGGTTGCAGAAGGCCTGCATGGATGCACAAGGAGTTTCCAACTAAAACATAAAAAAGAAGCATACAATGCGTGGAAGCAGGGTCTGGACATTCCAGTACAAGAGAAACTTGAAGTGAGTCCAGCACAGGGCCACAAATATGACCAAGAAGCTGAAGATCCCTTACACAAAGAGAGGCTGAGAGAGTTGTGACTGTTCAGCTTGGAAAAGAGAAGGCTTGGGGCAAGGTGTCCTAACATGTACAAAACCTTATTGAGGAGTAAGGGAGATGAAGCCAGATACTTCTCAGCAGTATCCAGGAACAGTAAAAAAAGATAGCAGGCACAAACTGAAGTACAATAAGGAATGCTTAAGCACAAGAAAAGAAGTTGTGTTGTTGTGAATGTGGTCAACACTGGTACAGGTTGCCCAGAGAGGCTGTAGAGACTCCATCCTTGGAGACACTCAAAACCCAACTGAGCAATGTCCTAAATAACAGGCTCTAGTTGACTGCTTTGAGCAGGCAGCCTGGGACTAGATGATCTCCAGAGGTTCCTTCCCACCTCAGCCATCCCGTGATTCTGTGACCCCACTACAAGACCACTGTGTTCATTGGCTTGAGGCACATGCAGAATGTAGACGTTTTACTCATTACAGGCCATGCTACACTTTCACAGGGGCAGGAACTACTGAAAACAGGGGATGGTAGCTGAGAAGAGCCCTGGGGCACTGTACCAGCTTTCACCATTATAAAATTGAGAGCTCAAACCTGTTCAGTTTTTGGTTTAAATTGCTTCAAAAGAGCACTATTAAAATAAAAATAGAGTCCTCAGTGGACAATTTTCTTCACTTGTCCAGTTCTCATGATCTTTTCAGAAATTAATAGCCTTCATTTTAACCTTGACTGCACAAGAGAATTGCTCTCTTTAAAGCTGAACTGCTGGAAGTACAAACAGTCCAGAGCATCCACTCTAGCCTTGCCAAATTTCTTGCAGTTTTGTTCCATGTCTGCACTAGCTCCACTTTGAGCCACAGTGACCCATGTGGACATGGCAGATAGTGTATGCAGCTGGGATCAACACATTCTCTGAGGCTTGGAAAGATCAGTATTTCCCTGAATGAAAACCAAATAAAACCCAGAAATTTATCAGTAATAATATAACTTCAATTCATACTGAATGTATTACTCAACCTACTGAAACACTGTACATTCTATTACATATTTCTTTACTCTTAAGTGTAAAATTGAGACAAACATTTAGAAAAATTCAAACTGGATTAATACGTCAAATAATGGCCAAACATTTAACCCATCAATTGTCAGACTTCCAGATATGTATCCTAAAACAACACCACACAAAGGAAGATTGTTGATCAGTGATTTATTTCTGTCAGGTAATAACCCTTCCCCACATCCTTCTAACAAAGGTTGTTGAAACTAATAATGTGGACTCTTGGTGGTAGCAAAACCTCTTGGATACACAGTAAGTGTAAACTCTGTCTCATCAAAAGACACGAAGATGACAGAAGCTAAAAAGGCTGAGAGATCACATTAAAGAGAGTGGACTTACGGGAAAGGTACAAACAGCTCCTTGAGCTCTGCACTGATCAACTCAACCTTGACCACATGCGTTGATGACTGCACATCTTACTGTAAACAAAGCTTACTGTTAACAAGCAAGTTTACAGAAATTAAAAAATACCCTAGAAAACTGTATATATGTGTGCAATTATACAAGGCACATGAAAGAGTAAGATAAAGACCAAAATGCAGGGATGGCAGTCAGCTCAGAGAACAGCAAGCAGATGTAGGTGTGTAACTCCTGGGGCTATAGTAACAAATTGATATGTAAGATTTACAGCTGCTCTTTTAGGCAGAACAATGAAGCTAGTGCACCTGGCTCCCGATGCCTAGGCACCCTTCTTAATCTATTCAAAATATCAAATTTTGTACAAAATTTCACAAATACACAAGCAATTACCAACTCATCTAGAGTTCACTAAAAACTGCAGTTTCAGTCTTGCTTTTATTGCTGAAGGTCCATAATGAGAAAGGGGTCTATAAGGCTTCAAGAGCTCCAAGATAGCAATTCTTCTGTTCATTTAATTGGCAGGGGGCCTTTTCCCTTTCAGCTGAATGTCAGACACATGTTTCTGCAGTATTGGTTCAGTGGAGAACAACATACATTTCCACATTGTCTTATTAATCTGGCTACTTTTTTCTGGCTTCGAATAATCAATTCTGCCAATCACATTCTGGAAATTATTATATATTTGAGACAATGTGGTAATACTGCTAGCTGTTAGTAGAGACTTTCTGTAGGGACTTTGTAATCATACTGACTAGTCAACAGAGCTGATATAGTTGTACACGAGTAAATGTTTCAATACTATTGTATTTATTAATATATTTGTTTACAAAAGTAGCAGGGTTTTTAATAATAAACAAAATTATTAGAAATATAGAGGAAAATACCTTTGTTTTTCATAAAATTTCATCAGTGCTGTAGAGCAGGGTTCTTTAAATTTTTTATCTGACTCTATCTTATTTATATACTTGAACATACTTCAGCACCACTGGGAAACACTTACATACCTTAGCAATGCTCATGAATTCTGAGTGTTTGCTAACTTGGCACCTTTTGGGAGTGGTACTGGAAGATATGTCACAGGTCTGAAACATGGCTCTCGGCCTGTGCATTTCTCCATCACTTTCAGAATCTCATCCATAGCCCTGAATTCATTTTTTCTCGCTGTAAGCTATCAAAGCTTCCAAAAGGATATTTAACTAAGACGAAAGGTTTACATAGACTAGATCAAGTATTTAATCATACAAGTGCTTGTATATTTTGCTCTGTTCTTGTTATTTCCTGACAAGGACTTTCAGAAAAACAAAACCACAACTGTACAAATGCCAATGACTAAAGCATATTTAGGAGGAGGAAAAGCTGCAGTTCCATAGAGGATTCATCACCATGGTTCTGTGCTCCTCATTTCACTCAGAAACACAGATTTTGACAGAACCAGGTCTCCATGCACCTGTTTCTCAGGACAACCTTTGCCACATAAAGAGTGACACTATGGAGTAGAAATTCATGCTTTTGTGACAAGACGCTTAAATATTTAGTGAACTTTAAAATTATTCCATTCTTTAAAAAGCTACATCCCACCTTCCTGCAGATGTGGCAGGACCCTTGCAAACTGGTGCAGAGAGCCCTCACTACCACATATGAAAGCAGCGAGCTTTCCAGAGCAGGAAGGGAAGATGCTAGCTTAGATCCCTATGCCAATCAAGCATTTTTCTTGTTCAGCATGCATTCATGCTTATAGAGTGGGTCTCTTAATTGACTCCATTACCATTTAAAACCGAATAATACCCAGACCACTTCACTACAACTGACTACTCCTAAAAGGAATAGCCCCCCAGTGCAGCAACACTCATGGGTGGTTTGCTGCCTGTCATATAGGCTGATGTATAAGGAGATTTCTGACTTCTGAAGAATTCAGCCACCACATATGCACAAAAAACCTGTTTTGAAGCTCCAAATGACACAAGGCAATGGCAAACAATGTTTCAAATGGAAAACCTAGCGTGTCTGCTGCTAACATTCAATTTCAAAATGAATTTGTGTGTGGTACAAATTCAGACCACAAGCCACAAGAGCACACAGTGGGTGTAGCATTCTGCATTAACTTTTTGATTTCCCTTCAATCCTGACTTAAAAGCTGGGTCCTACCTATTTTTCATCTGGACTTCAGTAGAACATAAGCAGCTTCTGTCCCTGAAGAAGCAAAATTACATTTACATGTCTCTGGTCTCGCACAGCTTCCGTACCTTCCTTTACACACACTGCCTTTCAGCTCTAGACATCCTTATTTAAAATTGTGTTGTGAGTCACTCCCTAAGCTTAGACTTCTACTGCATCCCTTTGCCAGAAATTAAATTTCACCAGCCAGATACCTGAAAATTACACCTGTGTCCTGCAAAACCCCCAAGGACGCTGAGCAGACCTCTCTGCAAAACTCCAGTTCATAACATTTTCCAGTTGATTGCTGAGTTTTTCATGACAAACAACTACTTGCTGTAAGACAGAGACAGTTTTGAATGACTAAACCAATAACTTTTATTTTTCAAGAACACAAGTTACACTGATGTAAGACAGATATATAGAAGCTACTCCCTTTCTCAGTTTCATCACGTGACTGTTACAGATTCCTGAGAAACAGGGTTTTCTTTGCTAAGAAGTAGTTCCCTCTTTGTGAAAGCCTTGTCTGAATGGATGATTCTCAAGACTTGACAGCTTGCTGATTCAGTGCAACATGAAGTCTCAGTGGAGTCTATAGAATGGCACAGGACAGCTCTGCAATCAAAATTGCTTTTACAAAGAAAAATAGAGGAAACAAATTGATACAGTGACATATAGATTTGTCTTCTAATCTGGCACAGTTTTAAAAATAAAAGAGGATTCTCCACCGGTTTACTGTCAATATTTCACATACAGAATAACAGTGCTCTTAGTAATGTGTTGTAGTTGATGGGCCTTATTCTTTCTCCCGTGCAGCCGTGAACCCTTCTGCTATTACCTACACATGCACACTCTTGAGCACTGACACAGGCCTCCAGGCAATGCTATAAGACCAAAAAACCCCAAGTAGTAATATCTCCATAAAGCCTGCTTCCTGGGATAGCATCTTTTGAATCAACTCCTGAATTAATATTTATATATTTTACACAGCAAAAGGCCAATTTCCAGGGGTGTCAAGTCCTTGCAGGTCCCACTAGAACTGTGGTGGTTTTAGGACATGGCAGGAGAAAAAGAGCTACTGTTATCAAAGACTCCTACACACTTCCTACTGCAATTGGGGAATGCCTAATGAGCATTCTTTTGACTAGCATTTTATTTCATCTGATGAACAGTTGTTCACCTCAGAAAAGGAACAGGTCTTCCAGGAATTTCTGATCAAACAAGGCAAATGTGTCAGGACAAATCCAGAGGAGCATCATATCCCGGTGTCAGAGCAGCAGCTTCTCTGATGGTTCCCATGGGATCAGAGCAGCAACTTCTTTCTCAGTGTTCAAAATAAGCCCCAAGGAAGCCAAGAGACCTATATGGAATGTTCTCTGATCAAACTCTGACACAGCAGTTTGGTTGATGTTCTGACAGAAGTTACTACCAGCCATTGAACACCTCTCACCTTTCCAGTGAATGATGACAAACTAAGCCTTCCCTTTTGCAGAACTCTCAATTATTATAATGCGCTTTCCCAAAGCTCTGCTGCACAGCCACAGCAGTTTAAGTATCTTGTAAGCTATCCTATGAGATATCTCCCACCCTTTTCAAGGCAAAATTACTATTCCAATAATAACTCTGAAGATCTTTTGGTAAAGAGATAACTTTGGAGGACATTGCTATTTAAGATTTCACAAGCAGTATACTCTTTTTTTTTCTTTATAAAAGTCTTTCCTTTATATAGTCCTAAGGAGTTGTCTCAGTAGCAGCTGGAAGCTGGTCTCCTCTGGTTTCAGACTGGTGAAGAAGATAATGTCATTCACCAGCATTCCTATAATATGGCAGCCTGAACACATAGTTCTGAAAACTAGAGATTTATTGTATTCACTTGTGAATTCCCATGTCATATTTCCACCTTGCTGCCTTTTTGCACAGGAAGAAAATATGCAGGCCAAGTGAGAAAGACCAATCTTAAACAATCCAATGGCGTTTGGGTACAATTTCCAAACTGGCACAGGAAGTCCAATATGTAAAACTATATAAATTGTATACTGTCAGAGGGGATAAACTCTAGGCTGCCATATAGTTGTGGCATAATGTCACAATTTATGGCCATAAATGCCATAGTGAGTGCCTTTGCACTATAAACACACTTTAAGCCAGTCTGCATTCTGAATGCACATAGTCTAAACGCAACAGTAGATGTGTAGAACAAGGCAAGAGTTGGCCTGGAGTAAACCTTGAGAAGCTGTACCATGAAAGTAATCACAAATTGCTCAAGCTTAAGACCAATAGGAAAAAGATCCAGATAAAGGTAATAATAATGACTGATAAAGGCAGATAGTGACAGACACAGAGAAGGCTGAAGCGTTTAGCAGTTATGCTTCAATCTTTGCAGAAAATGCTTAGCACAAATAGCTTGAGCAAAAGGAGAGAAACACAGGCAACAGCAGAGATAGAGCAGCATAGTTAAATGTCAGATGAATTTAAATCAGTAGGGCCTGATGAAACTCCCCCTGAAGTGCTTAAGGAACAAGCTAGAGCAAACTCCAAACCATTAGTGATTGTCTTCCAGAACTCACAGAGAATAGTGAGCTCCCAGAAGCCTGAGGAAAGACAAAGAAAAGTGAACAGCTTTTAAAAACTTGTACAAAATAGGAATCTGAGGATTTGTAGACAAGATAGCATTACATTGACACCTGAAAAAATACTGGAATAAATTATTAATAATAAGGTGAAAAGAAAGAAACAACTTAGATTTGTCAAGAGCAGATCACATCAGACCAAACTCATTAATTTTTCTAACTAGCTTTGTGGAGTGTGGAAAAGCTGTAGATATGATGGATTTTGATTTTTGTAAGGCTTTTAAGATAGTATGGCATGGCATTTTCCTCTGTGAAAAACAGCACTATTAGTTTAGTCTGTGGTGGGCGCATTATCCTTTCTATTGAAAATTATTAATAGTTTGCTATCACTTTGGTAGGACATTTCAACAAAGGTCTAGCTGAGGCTTGCTTTGGTTTTATCAGCTCACTAAAGACTTGCATGTTGGAATAGAGAATCCAGCTACAAAATTTGTGGGAAACAGTAAGCTGTTTGGAAGCACTTGGATGAAAATCTTACAGTCAGTAATGATCATGATCAAGTAGAGAACTGGTTTGAAATCAATAGGGTGAAATTCTAGATATAGACTGCAAAGTAGATGCAGGGAGGAAGAAAGAATACACAAACACTAAACGTGAAGTAATTGGCAAAGACTGCAACAGTGTCTGGGCTAAGTGACTGTAAACAAGGTGTTCCATAAATGGCAAGTGTGTTTCTGAGAGGCACTTTCAGAAACATCATGAGTACAACAGGGACAATCCCCTTGTCTCAGTACTGGCACAGCCTTACTGAAGTACTTTGTCCTGTTCTCCAGTACGCATTAGAAAAAGACATAAAAACTAAGATCCCAAGAAACGGAAAAAAAATAATATGAGATTTAAATACATGACTTACCAGGGTAAAGAAAATGATAGAGAAGACTAAAGAAGAACAAGCTTAATTTCCTTTCCTATAAAAAGTTATAGTTTGATGGTTATCTTACTGTTTATTATCTTACTTATTGGTTAGCTTATTGTTTTCCGTATTTACCTTTGAAGTACAAAATTTTAGCAAGAAAAAAGACATGAGGTAGCACTTTGTAATTATAATGCAAAACAAGCATTAGGGCAAGTTACAGGTAAGGAGGTTGTGGAATATCTGCCACTGAAAAGTTTTAAATCTGAATAAAAGAAGCACCCACCAGTGAGCATTCAGGCAAAGGATGATGTGCCACTGAGGTCCTACATTTCTTTATAGGTGAACAACAAATCCCCATGAAGCTTGTCCTTGACACAGGCAAAGAATCCACATACGTTACTCTCAGGCCCCTCTCTTCTCCAAAATCCTGGCATCTGGTTTTCTGGGACTAGAAGCCCAGAACACCTCCATCAAAACCAGTAAAGGAAAGGATAATAACAGATCTTCTGGAGATAAACCCTATTTCTGTTCTTGGCACATTCATTTTTCTGGGGTTACAGGTATAATGCAGGGCAACACAAACTTCAGTCTTCTTCCCAGACTGCATGGTCATCATTTTGTGTCTAAATGACTCTCAGTTCTTGAGAAAGAAGCAAAAGGCTTATACAATTTTTTTTAAGAAAACAATCAAATGCCATGTTTGCATCACTCAGAATGAGAATAGATTTTTTGTTCCAAAAGAACTGTTGCTCTCCTTTACTGACTTTGGTAGTGATCTCTCAGTTCCTCTAGTTCCAGAAAAAAAGATGTCTGAATTTTGGAGACAAGAGGGTACCCTGCAACTGTCACATGTGGAGTCCTTGCCAAAGGAAATTTTCCAGGCCAAGAGCTTGTTTTGGGTTTTCCACTAACTTAATGGTCCAGTAAATTACATGGTTTCTTCCTACAAGTTCTGCCTTACTCATGTCCACTGACAATTTTACTACTAATAATGGATCTGAATTGTTAAGACATGATAAATTACTGTGGCCTCAGTTTCCAATGCCTAAATGAAAGCTGTGCCAAACACTTAACTACACTGCTATGTCTTGAGGAAACAATATGGCCCTGTAGACCTTTTCGTTACATCCTTTTCATTAAGTGCTTCCGCCACTGAAATTATCATATTAGATTTGCAGTTTTAATCTTAACAAAGATCTTAGAAAAGCAGTCTCATGCTCTTTTTATTTATTTTACTTTTTAATTTACTTTTTATTTACTCTGTTTGGAACACCCATGCATGTTTTTGCCTTTCATAGAGTTAAATGGACATAGGCAAACATTTCTACATTACCTTCTTAGCCTACTCCAAGATCTTATCATTTTTTAATCATTTCCTTGCCATTCAGCCTACTTATGGGGTAGACCAGAAGTATAACATTTTCTTCACAGGCATTTGACTGTCTTTCTCATGTTGCTGCAACCTCTAAAACTACTGCAACACAGTAGTAGTCGAAATTGTTACCATTATGGCTGGGCAATCAACTACTTATGATGCTCTGGCCCAAAACCAATGCTGTTTTCATAAGGGCTAACAGTTAACAATTATATTTTATTAGAGGATACATTCAAGGATTGGCAGCTTACTCTGCTGTTGTTATTCAAGACAAACCTTCTCAATTAAAGCTCTGTTAAATCTAGGAGATTTGTTTCATGTCTGTTATTTGTGACTACTATTAAAACATCCTTTCTCTTGTATTGTGTTGTTATCCATGCATAGATTATAAAGTAAATTCTGCCTTGGAGACAAAACCACACATAAGCAGCTGAAGACAGAATCTGGTCCCTTATTTTCAGTCTGCCCCAAACCAGATTGTTTACTTGATTGACACTGTGAATTTCATTAATTACACATTAGTTCCTTGGTGTTACTTTCTGAGTTGTGAACTACACTTTTTATTTTCCCTACTTTTGTATTTTTCCCTATTACTGAGTATTTTTGTTATCTGTGTTTTCTGCTACTGATCTGTTACCTTTTCAACATTATTTTTGATATGTAGCCAACAGCAATGAACAAGCACTTTGGTTAATTTTTGAGCAGAAGTCTGCAGCTGGTGTAAATTAGTTTTACTCTATTATTAATCAGAAATACTTCACTGGAGTTATTTGACATTACGTATCCGACTCTATATAAGTACTTGAATTTTCAGTATCTGGAGAGCCCACCTTTGTTCCTACCACACTATTCTTTACAATCAAAGCTGAATCTCTGAGAAACAAATCTAACACTGAACCACATTTACTCTTAATTCCAATAAATATAGGTAAATTGGAGCTACTTTTTGTCATTTTATCTCACTTTCTGAGTGACACAGAAAGGGCTGGGACAAAGGCAGTGTTCTAGTCTCTACCTCCTTCCATTCCTAGCTGTCCTTGCCTGAGAAGAAACCAGCTAAGATCTGGGAAAGTCACTTAGGTCCATGACATAAAGTGACAAAAAAAGAAACAACCCAGAAGACCTTCCACAGTATACCAATGTGTCACTAGCAATATATGCTTCCAGAAAGAAACAAAAGGATGGGAGGTTTGCTGCCTGGTCTAAGAGATCGTTCAGTGGTGATGATGTATGTATGGCTAGGCTTCGCAAACAAAGATTTGGGAAGGGCTCTACTCACGTGGGTGTATCCTTCAAGACTGCACAGTGAATTTTTTTTTTAAGGTGAGGCACAGCATGCACAAAACTGGCCCCACCCTTTAATTCCTAAGGTTCATCTGCCATGTACAACTGAGCTTGGATAGTGACAGTAAAGTCCTCAGGACTAGAACCTACAGCACCTGGTATTCCCAGGAGGTCTGAACCGGATCCGACCCTTCTTAGCTTCTGAGATTTGACAGGATCAGGTGTCAGGGTGGCATTTAACTGCCAGGTGATGATGTAACATGATTACAAGTGACTATCTGGTAAAGCACTTGTTTAGCTAAACTTAATTGAAGTTGCAGGCAAGATCTATGAATGCTGCTTCAACACATCATGCTACAATCTTTGTCAGAAAAATCTGCCAGGCATTTAGCACTTCAGGAAAACATAAACCTCCACAAGACCGAGGGATATGAATCCTGCAGAAATCAGGAACACAGAGAAAGATATAAAATGGAGGGTCTGAAACTCTTTTTTACCTCTGCGAAACATAGGACAGCAGACATAATGCTTCACTGCCAGGGTTGCCATCCTTTGAAGCAGTACTGGACCTCAAGAGAAAGCAGATTTGACTTTGACCCTGCCGCAAGTCTTTCCACATCTCACTGCTTCAACTTTAACTTAAGATGGGGAAAACAGGATGATGATGATTTGCTTTAAAACATCTATAACGATAAATTATTATAGTAATTTGTCTTACATAAAAGTACTCCAGCTTGCCAGTTTGTACGATGGAAATAATTTTCAGTGCTCCCTATTAGAGCAAGAAAATCCTCTCGCCTGGTCTAGTACATATACATCTGGGCTGCATCAGGAACATCCTCTCCCTCAAAAATCTAGGAAGGGCCATTTCTCTAGGATTTTTATGAGATAATAATTTGGCCTGCACAGCTTGCTTAGCAGAGCTCGGAGGAATTCGTGACACTGTGAAGGAAGCTTCTGGAAGCCCACAAGTTCATATATGTATGGTTTACCCCAAGCTTCTTTGTGTGGATGGGGCTGGTGGTATGTGTTTTATAGCAGTTTATGGGCAGAATTGTGAATATAGCATTGGAGGCGTGTGGGAAGCCACACACCCATTTTCACACTGTGCCGCTTTCAAAGCACAGCCAGCTCCTTATACAAACATTTCTACCTAATGTCTTTCCCTGACAAAACCACGCAAATGAGTGGCTTTTTGCAAGTCTAATTTTTTGCTTTACAAAATCAGTTTTTCTAGTTTTTAACTTGTTCTTTTCTGATCCAATAGAGCTGGCAGCTCTGACACTGTGTTTGGCATCAACTGTAGAACAGCTCTACAAAGCACAACCTGAACAGCTCCTAACAAGAAAAACCTGGTTAATGACTCATCTCTGATTGCATTTTAATACAGTTAACACTTCAGTTTCTGGTGAAACCAACACCTTTCCGCAACCACCACAACACAGCCATAACCCACAGAGCCTGTGCACATCGCTGCAGTGGCCTGTGGTTTTGTGGGTTTTTACATTCCTCGACCTAAAAACTTATTTTGAGCTTCTGAAACTAGATGCTGTAAGTGGAGATTTAGCTTGCTTTTTTCAGTAACATCCAGAGCACTGTATGCTCCTATACTAACATATCCAGGTGTAAGGATCATGTAAGTATACAGACTATGCACTAAGGTTTACAGTTTGTCAGAAGGACTTATCTGCTCTCAAACTGCACTTCTCTCCCACTAAGCTGAGAACTCAACATTCAGGGATGCCAAAATGAGGTTTCAAAATGGTATTGCTGAGTTCCAAAAATACCTCATTGTCCATCTCCCTTCAACAGATGCCAAGCTGTGAGCAAGAAGAGGAGTCTGAAATTCTGGTGGACTGGTTACTTAGAAATGAATAGCAAGTTACTTCTTTCAGCAAGTCAATTCTAAAAAATAAATACAAAACAAAACTTGAAGAAGGAGAAAAGAAGAAGAAGAAGAAGAAGAAGAAGAAGAAGAAGAAGAAGA